>RPOG01001951.1:0-20781 GCA_008086565.1 Thalassoma bifasciatum
CTTTGGTGGAGGATAAACAAATGAATGAAAACAACAATGAAAGTGAAAGAGTCTGTTCATCAGCTGATTTAAAGTTTAAGACCACAGCCTTTAAAAGACAAAATCTGAGCAAAAATATTGATTCAAGGTCATTTTCTGTCACGTATTCACTCTGTCATGACCTCCTGATGGTTAAGGCTCAAAAACTTTCTCTTTTTGGACGTGGTCGATTGTTGAGCTGCATAATCGAAACCTCTCACAACATTTTGAATTTCTTCAAAGATCCCACACTGCAAAAAGTGAGTCTGAATATAAGATAAAAATACTACATTTGATGGAAAAATATCTTAAAACTAGTGAAATTATCCGTCCATGCAGCAAGATAATTTCACTTGACTAGAAATCTTGAAATCAGACTGATAAATCTAAAAACAAGATGGCCTTGATAAGTATTCTCAGACCTTAAAACAAGAAGAAAAAGCTCATTTTTACATTAAAATGCTTGAAAACAAACTTCCTGAAGAAGAATTTGAAGTGAAATATACTGAATATGAGCAACAGAATCTAATTTCATGCTTCTTATATTCTTAATTTTAGCAAATGGAATGAAAAATGTCACTTTTTTAAGTCAAAACTACTTAGAGTTAGAGAAGTATGATTAAGATAATTCTTGATTTTTGAGCATGGGTTTGTAAAATTCTGAGCTGTTTGCTAAATGAACTGTGTCTTAAAAAGATGATTTTTTTGTGTTATTCTTAAATCAAGCAACTTGAGGTAGAAGCTAAATCTTGAAACAAGTTTAAATGTTATGAAATTACATGTGAGAAAACCAAAGTAACTTGTTTTAACAGTTATCCACTCATTTTAGGATTCTCAGACTAATTAAGACAAAATTGAAACGTTCATGCTTTTTTTTAAGATCTAACAGTTTTAAATGCTAAAAATAAGTTTAAAAAAAAACATTAAAACAAGATATTTTATTAACCATGTCTTAAAGTAAGATTTTAAATCTTGGCAAGTTAAAGACTATTTGCAGCGCAAGGGTTCTGGAACAGAAAAGTGAAGTGGTAGATCCTAAAACATTTCACCAACACTGATTCTGAGGATCTGATTGGCTGTTCGTCAAGACAGGTGATGATCCTCGACCCAAATTAAGGTCATTACTGCAGCTCAATAACCATCAGACTGTAACAGAGAGAAGAGCTTTCAGAACAAAAACCTCTTCAAAGGTCTCGTCTCTTTCCACTAAATTTCCCGTTTGGATTTTGACAGCGAGCATCATGGGACATTGAAAGGTAGAAGAAAGTTTGATTCTCTGAGGAGAAAAAATTGAACGTTACTGTCATGACGAGGAGATCCCACTGAGATGTTCTCTACGCGGCATCATCATGATCTGCTTTTTCCTTCAATGAAACAATGGAGCTTCAGATTGTGCAAGGGGGCGTCCTTCATGACTGAGTGCCCTGCATAGACTGTATCAAACATGGACATAGTCTCTCACCTAATTATGGACTATTCACCATGCTATGTTTCAGAGTTTATAACTAAAGAACCATAAGGTCAAAATTCATCAGTGACACCTCATTTGAAAGATTAAAGTCACTAGTTTCAGAAAATGTCATGTTTTTATATGAAGCTAAAGTCCACATCAGGATAAATGCAGCTGAAACATTTTTTATTCCTCTTCATTTTTCCATAACCAATTTTTGAGCATCATTAACTTCAAGATGCTTCATGTCAGACATAAAACATCCACCACATCACTTCTACACCTTCTCATCTACATCTGGGTGAAATTCGAGCTTTCTAGGTAAAATCTTGTTGGAGTTAGAGAGTTTTTAGTCTCAGGTGACCAAACTCCAGCTGATGCGTTCTCATCTACCAAAGTCTAGTTTGACGACTTTGCACAAACAAAACCAGCTGTATCAGTGCTCAGTGTCTTCTTTGAAATCAACTTTGTTCTCTCTGTGAAAAGGTTTGCTAAAAATTGTGAAATTATAGCTCACGGTCACAGATTGTACCTCTCTTGTTGCGCACATTAATATAAATGATCAGAAAAGATTTTTCGTCACTCTAACTCGCTAAAATGGGCTTTCTAATGAAGGATGTGTTCCAGTGTTTGATGAAAGCTTTAATGTTTGTACTTTGATGGCGTCAGCGGAATGGCAAACGGTACGCCAACACTCTGGTGGAGCACAAGAGATTAAATAATCTTGAGTTAAAGAGCTTAATAATCCAGACCACTCTCTGTGATTGTAGCAGTTGAAGCAGGTTTAAGAGTTCACTTCATCATAGTTAGTTTTTACAGCTCTGAACCTGCATCCTGCTCCCTGAAACAGCCTCTGTCTGCGCGGGCCGTTGGGAAATCTTTCAAAGGGTTTTATGTTCTCAGCAATGATTTTTCCCTGGGTCAGATGTCGAGGGTATGTTTCCCTGAGTCAATACGCTGAAATCAACCACCCACAGCCCCGAGCCCACTGACACTCCTCTCTTTGAAAGCTACATCCTCAGAAACACAGATATCCCCACAGTGGGCTCGAAGATTTCTGCTGCTGAGACCGAACAGAGGAAGCACAGGGATGAGCTCAGCTGAGAGGAAGACTGAGAAGTATTTACACACATTAGGACGAAATGAAAGCGCTGTGATGGATGTGCATTATGAAAATGTTAGGAAGCACATCGCACAATTAGGCAGAGAGCTGAATTAATGCGTTTGTGCGCCGACAGACTACAGCGATTACACGCCGCACAGGAAGAGATTCATCATCTTTGTTGTTTTATTGGAAGCTGTCCTTCCTCTCCTGCCTCCAAAGCTGAAGGGTGCTTCAGAAGCTCTGCTCTCCATCAGCGTTTGGCACTTGGTGAGACAGATTATAACCCTGCTTCATTTCTGTGCAGCACTTTTAAAAAGCCCCTGTTCAGCCGGAGGCGAGAAGCTAAACACATTTGTTGTCTTCAGCTTGTTAGCGCTCCGCCCTGAGCGGGGCTTCATCAGAAAACATGTTTGCTGTCGCCCAGCGCCAGATTGTGTCCTGTCTCTTTAAGGTGGGCGCTGAGACGCCATCTGTACCTGCGCGACCTGGCACTTCATCTCCGTCCACTTGACCTCCCAGGCGGCTTTGTCATTGGCGTAGGCCTGCTGCAGCTGGCAGCGCCGCGTCTCCTCCTCCGCCAGCTCCTCCCGAAACTCCTCCAGCAGCGTCCGCAGGGCCTGCAGCACTTGACGGTTTTCACCAAACTGCACGAGAGGAAAGAGGAGGGAGTTAAACTGGGGTGACCAAACGTCCTCTTTTTTGGTGGTAAAACTATGTCCAGGGGGATTTCACACAATACCTCAAAATGTCCAAGTTTTTCCCACCTTGTTCTGCAGACCATTGATATTTATAATAAAGCAAAGGAAGAAGGAGAACATGCTCTGACTGTTCACGCTGCTGAACCAGAAATGCACTTTTAACAATGGGAGGCACCGTGTTCTGTCTGCAAACCTCAAAATTTAAACCCCTCAAATTAAATCAAACTTTAACTAAGATTTTAAAGCATTGTTTATATTTTCGCACAAGAAGCATAGAGATATGGGTCAATGAGGTGACGTCTCTTTTTTGTGTCCCAGTGCAATCCATCATGAATTGAGTATTTCATCACATGTATTTCTTTATTCTATGAAACCTGTGTTATTTGAACACATCTTTAAACTATTAAAATATAACATGTTTTTTTGTGTTTTGGTTCCTCAAACCCCCAAAATGTCAGGTGGTGCAACCGTCCTGACAAGTATCCACAGTAATTAAACTCTAAAAACTGAATGTCAGTTATTGTAAATGGAAATTAAAAATACAGTGGCATTATTTTATGCTTGAACCTTTTTAAATAAAACATTCTTTGCAAATAAAAAGAATTTTAAAGCTGTNCCGTAATTTTCACCTTGTCAAATGTCAGGGTGGTGCAACCGTAACATTAGACTTTTATTTTAAAGTGAAGAGAATAAAACAGGAAACAGGAAACTGCATCAGCCAGAGGAGCCCAAATGACATTTGTGACCAAGTGGAAAAGTTTGTAGATTTCTCTGAAATACTGATAAAAAAGGTTTTTTCACTTCATTGGTGACTGGAACAATTTCCATGTCAGGTGGTACAACCAATGTAATAATGTGAAATGTTATTTTAACATCAAATTATTTATCTTATTACAAATAAAAGAAATGAAACACACAAAATGAAAATGTATGAGTCACTACAGACACTTGAGAGATACTTGCCAATAATTTCACACAGAAAAAATAACAGGAACATATAAATATATTTTCATATATTTGGTTGCACCACCTGACATTTTTGGGTGCTCAAATTAAAAATTCTAAGAAATGCACTTTTACCAATGGGAGGCACCGTGTTCTGTCTGCAAACCTCAAAATTCAAACCCCTCGAATTAAATCAAACTTTAACTAAGATTTTAAAGCATTGTTTATATTTTTGCACAAGAAGCATAGAGATATACTTTTCTTTTTATTAAAGCATTAGGTGAGGCATTATTATGGAAGCCCGTTGGTGCCAGCTAAAAAAACGAAGATGAAAACTTTGTTCTGTTGAGATTTTTTTTGGCATATAACGTGTCAAATTTTTTTTTTTTTCGAGTATCACATTTCAAGGAAACGTTCACTTCTCCACCCATGGATTCTATTCTTAATTTTATATTTTCAGTTTCATGTTTATTTTATTCATTTAAGTATTTACAATTGCATTTAAACATTTCAACAATAATATGTCAAAATTTTTACATTAAAAGTCAAATCTTAAAAAAAAATCAAGTCAAAATTGCAAGATATAAAGTAGAAATTTTGCAATAAAAAGTCACAATCGTAATATGATATAGTCAGATTTTTTAGAAAAAAATGCCCAAATTTGAGTAAAATAGTCAGAAATTTTTAGATTTAATCAAAATTTTGAGATAAAAGGCTAAATTCTGGTACACAAACTGGAACTTTGTTGATAAAAAGTCAAAATTTTAAGATGATTAAGTCAAAATTCGAGGAAAAAAGTTGAAATTTGAGATAAGAGGCAAAATTTTGAGATACAAGTTAGAAATTTTTCCAAAAAAACGTCAAATTTGTCAGGTAATAGAGTCAAAATATTGAGAAAAAAGTTGGAAATTTGAGATAAAAAGTCAAAATTGAGAATGAAGAAGTCAAAAATTTGGGATCATAAGTCAAAACTCTGAGATTAAGTCAAAATTATGCGAAAAAAGTCAAAGACGTGATAAAAAGTTAGAGTTTTGAGATAAATAGGCAAAAAAATCTGAACAAATGCAGATTTTCATTTCTACTTTGTACCTGCAGAAATGGTATTCTACATAATTTTATGTTTATAGTAATGAAAATGTTGACTCCAAACAGAAAAGGAGTGTTTTTGTATAAATGTTTGGGTTATGAAGCTACTTTGTCATCTTTGAGTTTCTTTGGGTATTTTTCAGTATCTCCAACAGGCGGGTAAGGGGTCTACATTTGGGTTTTTATAAAATGGTCTTCTCAGTTAAACACACATGTAAAGTTCTTTATCTGATCTGGATAAACTTGTCTCTTGTTTTTATCTGAGCCTCTTGAGCGTCCTCAGTTTATCTTTGAGACAAACCTGCTCCGTAAGTGCCGCAAAAATCAATGTGACACCACTTTCTCCTCCGTCCCATCCGTCTTCTTGCCCTGTTTTCTAAATCTGTTCCCTCTCATCCATCTTTTCTATATTTCTGCCTTCAAGGACCTAAAATATGAACACAGGAGTGTGTGTTAGTGTAAGCTCCCCCTTTTAAAAACCCTACAAACAGACTCAAGGATGTGAAGAGAGATCTCTGAGGAGTGGAGCTGTAATTAGAGCTGCAACTAAAACCTGTTGGGCATCGAGCACGCTGATTTATTTTAGTCCTGTTTGAAGCTTTGGGATTTGAGAACTTTAGAGGGTTTGACATGAACTGCACCACCCCTTTGTATGATAACAGGTTTTTTATTTAATGGTTTCTCCAATGAAGAAAAGATTTACAAATCCCCAAATAAGAGCTGATTCTGAGAAGAAAAGCTGGTGAAGTTTGATCGCTGGCTTACAGGCTCATGAGCTGATTTGAAGTTAAAGGGACTCTGAGGACTTTCCTCGTAGATCAATTACACTCCAGCATTTCCTGGAGGCTGAATACTTGTTGAATATTCATGAAAAGATTTGTCAATTTAACAACATTTAGTAAATCCAGGAGCAGAGCTGTTAATCTCATCAGACAGACGTGACAGAAAGATTAAACTTATTTAAGCCACAGAATTAAAAAATCTGAAGTTCCTGAAGTGTCCACTTGAGGCTGAGCTCTGACTTCATGAAAACAGCAACATGTGTGAGTTTTTCAGCCTGTGTTTGTACAATTTAAACATGAGTGTGGAAAAAAAAAACTTCATCTAGGGAGAATCCATAAAGTAAATCAACATCTTCATCTTGCAAATGAATCCTCATGTCTTAAGATTTCTGGATAAAACAGATCACGGGGACCAGAGACGCCGCTTGCCAACAGGCGAGGCAGGCAGCTGCTTGGGGCCCCGAACCACTAGGGGGCCCCGGAGGGCTGACGAACTTGACTCCACAGTAATGTCTAAGATGTAGCAACTGCAGTGACCATTAACCCCATGATCCACATCAAACAATTAGTGGCCAAATTGCAATGACATCTTTGACAGATACCCCCCTAAAGGGGCCCCATGTCATCCTCTGGGCAATGCTACAGGCCGTTACTTTACTGAAGTTTGTCAATCAACGTATGAAACCGACAACAACAACGCAAGATGAAGAGGAGCTACCCTTCAGGGAGCGAAAAAAGATAATTTTGGAGAATATTTACAACTTAAATAAGCCCCAAACATAAACTTTGATGACAAAGGTGAAGTCCTGGCTACTGTTTTGGTAAAAACGCACATATTGTTTTTAAAAGTTGCATTGTTCTGTTGTTCTTTTGTTTGACATATTTGTATTTTTTTTTGCTGTAAATAGTTTTTAATGATGTAATCAATTCGAACACAGTTTTCCCTGTTTTTGCACAACTTTCAAAATATTCGATAATAATAACACATTTTTTAAAAAGTTTGAGTGTCTGACCTTTTTTTTCAATTTCAGATTATTATGTCAACACTTGTCAGAGGAGCCCCATGCAAATTTTTGCTTGGGGCCCCATCACACCCTAGAAACGGCACTGACGGGGACAAAATTCACTGTGTCTCGCCTCAGAAACAGAAAAGGTCAAAGTGAGGACGTTCCTTGGAGTTAACCTAGGAGCAGTCGGTTTTATTATTTTTACTTATTTATTTATTCAATCATCCTCAGAAATACCCCAGATAACTGAAGCTGAGATCTCTTATGTCATATCTAGAGAATTGCTCTTTTTTCGTGTATCTCCATGAACTTAAAAGAGTTTCCTGCACTTAATGAGATGATCGCTACATGGGGGAACAAATCGAATCATCTCATTTGCAGAATTTACAGTATTTAAATAAACTTAAGCTCTTAAACAGTATCAGACACTGGCTGCTCTGAAACAGGATTTCTCTTCCCTGAAGCTGCCAAACTCTTTAGTCCACGCTTAAAAACGTCCACTGACGTTTCCACAAATCGAGATACTGTTATCTCACCTCCAGCCGGTGGTGGATTTATCATCTGTGCAGTAGGAGCCATGTGTACAAGTCTGCTCCTCTGTGCACAGTAAAAGTGGAGAATGATGACATCAGATCGCTGCACAAACTGTTTTTTTGAGCACAAACAGCTGTTTAATAATGCATCCGATTGAAAACACCACATTCTCCCCGCGCAGACAGAGAAGTGGTCGAAATGTCCTCAGTGCACGTAACTCAGAGTCCATGTTGTTGTTGTTGGAACAGTAAGCCCAAAACTGGGTGTACTCAAAATAAATACTGCCTCAAACTGGTTATCTAGGCCAAAACTCTCATCAGTGCACCATGCCAACACGGCTCCAATGAACCGCTGCCAGACATTCATTTGCACACAATGACACTGAATGAAAACAAAAATAAAAGAGCCATTAGAGGTCCGGACTCCAACGCTACACAGGTTTAAAAAAGGAAATAAAACGTACTACACTTACAGTTCATTTGTACTTTGTGCTCAAGAGTCAAACTGCCACTTGTGTGGGTTTAAAATGAGTCAAGTTGTTATTTCAGAGTCGAAATCATTTGGAGAAACGTATTAAAGCTGCAGTAGGTGACATTTTTAAATCAGTCTTAAAAGGAACCCTGGCTACCAGAACGTCATTTTCCTAAATGATCAGTGTTTTTACCAGCTACATAAGGACGATAATAAAATCTCTCAAAATATATTAGTTTGTATAAAATTTGAAAAAATATTTTCACCTGTAGGCCGCCATTGTTGTTTACGCCGCAATAACGTCTGGGTAGTGATGTCATATGGTTGCACCGGGCTCGATCTCATACAAGATCATGTAAGTCCTGGAGCGGACTTCAGTGGTTTCCAGAGGAAGTTTTGTGGGTTTGTGTTGGAAAATAGTCGGCACAGCATTTGGCTTTAGTCTCCGTTTATAATGACCCACACCTGTCAGCTCTTTCATCAGCATGGGCCGGCTAAATGCAGCAAATGCTTCTGGGGAGAAGTGGCCAGAACATAGCCGCGGGTCCATGGGAAGTTGTTTACGCCCACAAGCCATTTCCCACAACTTCCTTCTTTTCTTGTCTTTTGGGAAGCTGTGCAGACTAACATCAGTCTCCTTGTTTCCTTTGGACTGAAAAGTGCACCCAAAAGCAGCCACATGTGGCATTATTATGTTTTTTTCCCTCCTCAAACCTCGTGACTTACGGCGACTAGTAGTGAGTAAACGGCCAAATCCAGATGCTCGGCACCAAGCAACCAATCTACGTCATCAACCCAGAATGCATTGCGGCAGTAAAACTATGGCTGATTTTTTTTTAAGAAAAACCAATTTGTTTTGTCTTTTAACAACAAATTGTAGTTTGAGACAAACATTTAAGCAGATTCACGCCTGTTAGTCCTTACAGTCGGGGTTCCCTTTAAAGCAGGCAGAGCTCCAGACTGCCCCCAAAAAACATATTTGAGAGTAAATTTTTCACCTTCTCGAACAATAAATTCTGCATTTTTTCAGTCTTATTTAATACTTCTGGTTGCCAGCAAACTTCTGCTCTAGACTTCAGCCCACTTGTTGGTGATGATACATAAATGAGCTTTTTGGTCAGTGGGAGAATTGACTCCATACAAGCCCAAATTTAAAATATTGTCAGGACAAGCTGGAGCTCAATTCTCACACTGACCTGAACAGAAAAACAAAGTGTAGATACTTTTTTTAATCAAATGAAAGATCATAATGCATACCTGCAGTCATACATATAGCTTTAGTTCTATGTTGTGTAACAATAAACGATGTCAAAAAGCTTTTAAATTTGATTGAAATCACTTGATTTTATAGCCGGGTATTGATTACATGTAGATCTTGATACTTGAACATTTTCCACGCTGGACATTATTATTTGCTTTAAGAAATTTTGTCTAACTGGACCTGCTCTACACGTTCATATGTTGTAGAAATCCCTGAATCTTAAAGGAGCACGAGCACGTGCTGTAATGATGACATCATCACATAAATATCTCCTGGAGGGACGGGGCCTCAAACACCAAAGTAAGAGCAGGCCTCCAGATAGCTGGCCAATCAGAGCTGTAAAGGATTTTCTAAAACACTACAGAGAGAGAAATGGGGATTCATCTAAGCTGTACGTTTTGTAAAAGCACCAGAACACAGACTAAAAAAGAAGCACAATACCCCCTCTTTAATTTTCAAAAATATCTTTATCAAGCAAGCAAGCAAAGTTGGCAACTCTCGCTCCCTGTTTTCTCACCTTAGCGATGTTTTTGTTATCTCTGTAATTGTTTCAGACTATCCTAACAAGTTCCTAGAGACTCTCCAGCTGGTCCAAAATGTGCAGAAAGATTTAACCCCAGCAAGTGTAAGCATTTAGTATACCAGGGCCTGTACCAACTGTCTCAGCAAACTGATTTTCTAATCCTGATAGAAAATGATAATTTTTTATGAAATTGCAGCACAAACCATGTCAGAGCGAGTGTTTCGTCACCACGTCAGTACCTGTCTCTGGTGCTGCAGGTGTCGGTCAGGCGACGGCAGAGGGATGAAGGGCCCTGAGTCGCGGACGTCCCCTGGAGTTTGAGGTAAACACAGTCTGTCGTCTCGCTCCGATTCCCCCTCTGCCTGCTCCGAGATCACTCCCAGCTCTGGGATGCCCTCCAACTTCTCAAACTGGAACAGATGACAGAGCCATGAGAGGCCTGTGTTTGAATTCATGGGCTTGGTACTTTTTTTTTCTTTTTTTTTTCTGTACAAACACGTTCATGTGCTGCTGAGCTTTTCCCAGCATGCTCTTGGTGGAGGGAGGGGATACATTGTGACTGAAGGTGAGTCTTTTGGTATTTAATTAAAAACACAAATACACATTCTAAAGCTTTTATTTATAAGACTTTCTTTGGATTAAACCATAACTGATCCACTCCTTAAAATCATGATTAATTCATTCGTTACAACATCAAAAAATGATCCTAACATCTGCTTCGTTTACACATCAGGCGACAGCTTTAAGAGACATAACTGTGACCTGAACAGGGGTGTAGTTTCTCCTCCTGTGAGAAAAAAAGAGATTTGAACTCCGGAGTATAGATTAAGAAACCTCTCCTGGGAAAACAGCCAATATATCTTTGATCTCCACAGCCAGAGAGGCAAACCCTTTTGATTCACTGGATTTAATGAGCGTCTCATACCACAGAGTCCTAAAAAACACAGAGGTTAGTCAGAAAAAAAGGGTTTGAATGCCTCCAGGGAGACTGAAGTTGTATGACTTGATCTATTGGCCTGATTTGATTGATTTCGCCTCTTTTATTTGCAAGTTAAGGGCCCGCAGAACAGAGTCACAGAGCCATACTGAAATATTTAACTCATTGCATATAAATAATTGATTTCTGAATCATCCAGACTGAAATGCCCTCATCAAACCACACTTGGTGAATAAATACTGAGTGAATAAAAGTCAATCAATGCACAAATCTTTATTTATATATCTCCAAATCCCCACAAAACCCCAACAAATGCTTCAGAAAAAGAGATTCAGACTTTCTAATGTGTTGTTGTTAACAGAGACTCTACACCAAGACAAGTTAAGGGTCTGATCTCCATCTTTTCTGATAAACAACCCCAATTCCAAAGCAGTTGGGATGTTTGGTAAAACATGAATGAAAACAGAATGCAACGAATTGAAAATCCTGTTTAACCTATATTCAATTGAATACACTACAAAGACACACTGCAAAAACAGAAATCTAAGCAAGTCATTATGTCTTATTTGTAGTAAAAATTGTCTTATTGTTCTTAATTTGAGCCACATTCACCAGACCAGGTCATAAAAATGTCTTATTTCAAGTTTTTTTAAGACAAAAATGAGGTGTAAATTGCTTGTAACAAGTCAAAAAAATCTGCCAATGGGATAAGACGAATTCTCCCCGGGAAGTTTCTTGAAATTAGAAAGATGTCTCAAAACAAGAATCTTTTATCTTATCTCATTGGCAGATTTTTTTTTTTACTTGTTACAAGCAATTGATGCCTCATTTTTGTCTTTAAAAAACTTGAAATGAGACATTTTTATGACCTTGTCTTGTAAATGTGGCTCAAATCAAGACTAGAAAGACAAATTTTACTAGAAAAAAGACATAATGACTTGCTTAGGTTTCAGTTTTTGCAGTGCAAGTGTTCAAATTGGTAAACTTTATTGATTCTGCTTGGATGGCAGCAGATGTTGCTCCAAAACCTGTTTGTACCTTTCAGCATTAATGCTGCCTTCACAGATACTGGGACAGTTACCCATGATGCCATGGGCACTAACACACCCCCATACCATCACAGATGCTGCTTTTGAACTTTGCGCCGAGAACAGTCTTGATTGTTCTTTTCCTCTTCAGTCGAACACCACGTCCATGATTTCCAAAAAGAGGCCCAGAGAAGGTGGCAGCGTTTGTGTGTGTTGTTGATGTGTGACTTTGTCTTTGCATGGTAGAGTTTGAACTATCACTTGTAGATGTAGTGATGAACTGTGTTAACTGACAATGGTTTTCTGAAGTGTTCCTGAGCCCACGTGCTAACATCCTTTACATAATGATGTGGGTTTTTAATGCAGCGCCGCCTGAGGGGTCAAAGGTCACGGCCATTCAATGTTGGTTTTGGGCCTTGCTGCTTACGTGCAGAGATTTCTCCAGATTCTCTGAATCTTTTGATGATATTATGGACTGTAGATGATGAAATCCATCAATTACAGTCGTCGAGAATCATTGTTCTTAAACTGTTGGACTATTTGCTCACGCAGTTGTTGACAAAGTGGTGAACCTGGCTCCATCTTTGCTTGTGAAGGACTGAGTCTTTTGGGGATAATGCTCCTTTTATACCCAATCATGACACTCACCTGTTTAATGAACCTGTTCACCTGTGGAATGATCCAAACAGCTGTTTTTTCACTCATTCAAATTGAGTGAATACTTGCCAAGAACAATAAAGTCTTTCAGCTTGAACAATAAATATCTTGTCTTTGTCGTGTGTTCAAGTGAGTATAATTCAAACAGGATTCTTCAATCATTGTATTTTGCTTTTATTTACGTTTTACACAACGTCCCAGCTTCAATTAAATTGGGGTTAAGTGTCTACAGCTGCGTCTCAACCAGAGGGACGGGGAACTTTTAATTGTTCCTGTAGCCGGTTGTTTGTCTTCATCTCTCCAAAGATATTTGTGTAATCTCTCCAAGAATCATTCATTTAAGTATAAAACAGGCAAATATGGGATTTTGGGACAGCCCTGAACCCTCAGAGACCAATCAAGAAAGAGCATCAAAGCCTAAGTCCATAAACAACGTCTACAACAAACAAAACTCTGACGTTCTTTCTTGTTCCCACCTGATTTATTAAATGAAGAAGCCTCATTTCATTCACCTGCTTTTCCCTGTAAGCCCCGCGGAGCAACGATTAAGGGCTTTGAAAATAAATCGACTCGAGAAAATGAGAAAATATTCTGTGTCAAGTCAAGGGCGCGAGATAAACATCCGGTAAGATCCACCTGAGCTCGTCTCGGCTGCACCATCTGCAGAGCCAATTTACTATTCATGACAAGCAATGAATGAATAAGAAGCTCATTTGAGACTAACAGAGCTGCATAAACAGAGCCCGGCTCGGATTCAGGGAAATATTAACAACAAAGGAAAGTAAGCGACGGGTATTATGGTGACAGTCACAAAGAGGCTTATATGAATGCTGCTCATGTTTACATTCAACCCAATAAAAACAAATTTAGAGAACTATTAAATCCACGAGTTTCATTCAACAAGAGGCCGGAGAGAAAACAAACAGACTCACCTCCGGTTGCCCCGCCTCCTCCGTGGACTCGTCCTTCCGTCCGAGCCTCCAGTGCATAAGGATGGACCTGAGCTTCATGTAGAAGATGATGGTGTTACGTCTGAAGAGGCGGACCTCCTGCTGCAGCAGCGCTCGCTCCTGAGTCCAGGGAACCTCGTGGCTCTGGAGCCCCTGCAGCTCCAGGGATCCACGCTGGGCCTCCAGACGCAGACGCTCGTCGTCCTGCTGTGAGAGGGAGCAGCGAGATGACGGGGAGGACAGCGTTTGTTTGAGAGATTCATCAATGTAGAAACTATATTTCACAGGAATTTGGTTTTAAAAATGTCACTGAAACACAAAAGTGAAATCAAATTCAGATACTCAAAAAGTTCTTTTTCATCACGGGACAGTAAGGTGTTTAAATTCAATTACAGTCTGGAAACAAAGAAAAGGTGTCTTTAGGTTTATTTTTATGTACATTTATAGTTCTACAAAGTTTTGTCTAAAGCTCCCGTGGGGAATTTCCAGTTCGTGTCAATTTTGGCGCCCCCTGTTAACGAAGTAAAAGTATTCAAATCATACTGAACCAGTGACTACAGCTGTTTTCAAATTCGCATACTACAAACTACTTTCCAATGCAGTATGTAGTAGGCACTGCATACTGTATTTGAATGTAGTTTATAGTATGACAGTTCTGTTTGGTCTGTTTTGTAGTATGTTACACTGGTTTCCGGTTTGAGGAATGCAAGAGTAAAGCTGATGGATTTTTTTCTTGACTTTTTGTATTATTTATTATTTATTATTTATTATTATCAAATTATTTGGACAACCTAATAAATATTGAATCAATAAATTGTCCAGAAAGAAACCTCTAAAGTTTGAAGGAAAAAGTTAGAATTTTCGGGTTTGAAAAGTCGCAAATTTAACGCCCAGAACAGGATTAAAGCACAGACGTCCCCTACAGTTGTTACAAATGATTATAAGTCCATGTGCTTTGAACTGCATTAGTTTTACCAGGAGACCTCTGATCTTTGTAATAACTGCAGAGGACGTCTGTGTTTAAATGTGGATGTATACTGCAGCAAAATTCATCATATTTGATTTTTAATATTATACCATATGTTATTCATTGAAAATAATCTGGAGTGGATTGATCTGTTTAGGATTCAGAGCGTTAAAGAGGGGGTATTGTGCATTTTTTTAAGTCTTTTTCAGTCCCTCTAGTGCCCCTGTAATATTCTAACATGATTTAAAACTCATTAAAATCCATATTTTTCTCCCCCTGGTGTTTAAGAAAAACACTTATTTTACTGTCTCTTTAAGGCTTCCCACTTCACAAACCCCCTTTCCTCCGATTGGTCCAACTCTCTAACTTTCTCATGTGGTAACCTCATAATTTAAGCAAGTGTCATGAATATCTTGTGAAGATTTTATGATTTTCCAGTTTGTTTTATCAGTTCACAGCCAGACTCAGGGATTCCAACAGCATATGGTTTGAAAATTCGCACACGTTAAGTCCAAACATCAAGCAATACCCCCTCTTTAAAGCTTCTGCAGACATATTTAACAGTTTGCGAGCGTACATTCAAAGGGCCAGGGTTTTGTTTTTCAGTTTTGGCAAAAAGAAGTTATCAACAGCCGCACAATGTTACTTTCTTGAAGTATGGGAAAGCAGAACACCCCCTCTTTAAGTAACAAATAAAAGAAAATAATTCTTGTGTCACATTTTTCCACTTCCAGCACCAAATTTTTATCAAATAGAAACTTTAAAAGTAGAAGAAATCAATTTGATTCTGTTTCATAGGCAGCTAAAAATTCCTCACTGGAGCTTTAAAATGTGGGTTTATATCATTAAATGCTGTTTTGTATCATTTTTCAGGTGTAGAAGAAATGTTTCACACATTTTTAACTAAATCTGGAAGTTAGTAGAGTTGGTCTGGCTCAAGAGCAAGAGAAAGTTTTCAGTAACTTCGGTCTGGATGAATATCAAAGTCTACGTCATAAAGACTTTGAGTTTCTCCTCTGTTTTCTGTACTGAGTCCAAAGTCTGTCCAGTTTTCTCCTGCTCATGTTCAGAATATCTGAGTAACTGCGACATGGCGTGTCTGACTCTGTTTGTACCTGGGGCAGAGAGACGACAGCCTCCCGCTCCTCTGTCGCCGCTCGCAGCCTCCGTTCGTGATCCAGGCGGAACTGGATGTCGGCGGCAGGCGTGTCCCGGAGCTGAACCCACAACAGCAGAGCAGAGCAGAGCACACAGTCACTTTCTGAACACATTTCATCACATATTGATGGCTCGCTATCATTCTGTTTGTCCCTCTTTAAAGTTTGATCTGCCTGTCAGAGAAAAAGGAGTTATGGATGAGATGATCTCACTTCATGTTTTTCTTCAGTTCTCACAGAAAAATAAAAACACATTCTTGACTTTCACACCAACACACACACCCAGGACATTTGAAGAAATATGTTCACTAAACATGAAGCCTAAACTAACTGCTGCTGAGCTTAGCACGTGTAGTGACAACAACTGACTTAATTCGCTCTTCGTAACACATCAGCCGAATAATAACCAGCTGTAATTAACTTAGTTTAATCACTCAAAAAGAACGGTCTTCTTTAAGCCTGTTAGTGTGAGTGTGTCTCTGTCAGCTCCCGGTGTTACAGTTTAAAGTGTGACCCTGTAAACTGAAGACGTCCTCAGAGAGGCATCCTTGTTTGTTTTTAGAACAACAGAGGAACCTTCAGCTTTTAAATTAGAGCCCGAGTCTGACGTCCAATGGTGAAAACTGAACGCAGTAACATAAGTGACCTCTATGTGACCCTCAAATTACCCTTGAAACCTTATGGATTATTTTTCTTTGTTTATTTGTTTATTTGAGTTATCTCTCTTTAATATCTGCACCTCACTGACGCACATGATGTTATCGTGGGTTTGAGGGGTTGAGCATGATTTTCTTTTCAAAGTCAATATCATTAAAAAAAAAAAAAAAATTAATGGCGCAAATCTCAGCTCATAGAAAACATCTGCAGATGAAAGTAACAAATGTGTGACGGAAAAGTAAAAATCAGCCAATGAGATTCAGTTATGTCAGTTCAGTCTTTCCCCTCCATCAGCATCTAATCTCCAAGGTCAATGCTAAAAATTACACTAACTGAAACCAGTTTATTGTAGTACATTATGTTTTTAGATAATAATCCTTTTATGTCAGTCAATTTTTCTTATTTAAGAACATATAACAAAACAAATTGTGGTGTTTTTTATGGCTTCTCAATTCATTTCAATGGGAAAAAATGATTTGACATCCAAGTAATTTGAGTCACGAGTTACGTCAATATAAAAAAAAAAAAAAAAAAAAAAATTAGATTTCTAATTTGTTTCAATGGGAAAAATTGATTTGACATCCAAGAAATTTGAGTTACGAGTTACGTCAATATAAAAAAATTAGATTTCAAATTCATTTCAATGGGAAAAATTGATTTGACATCCAAGTAATTTGAGTTACGAGTTACGTCAATATAAAAAAATTAGATTTCTAATTCATTTCAATGGGAAAAATTGATTTGACATCCAAGTAATTTGAGTTACTAGTTACGTCAATATAAAAAAAAAAAATTAGATTTCTAATTCATTTCAATGGGAAAAATTGATTTGACATCCAAGTAATTTGAGTTACGAGTTACGTCAATATCAAAAAAAAAATTAGATTTCTAATTCGTTTCAATGGGAAAAATTGATTTGACATCCAAGAAATTTGAGTTACGAGTTACGTCAATGTAGAAAAAAATTAGATTTCTAATTCATTTCAACGGGAAAAATTGATCTGACATCCAAGTAATTTGAGTTACGAGTTACGTCACTATAGAAAAAAATTAGATTTCTAATGTTACAAAACAAATTGTGCTCCGTCACAGGATAAGTTAAACTCACAAGTCCAGGTCTTTGTGTTCTTGTCTCCAAATCGTCTCATGTGGTGAAAAATTCAATGATGATCTGAAGCTGTTTGTGAAGGATGCTTTCAGCTAATAGTTCTCATCAACAGGGTCACTCTTTAATCCAAAACACCAGTTGATCTCTGCTATTTTTATTCTTAACTGATGCTTGAGTTCGCCTCCTTTCAATTCTTGTTGTAATCTCCTCCATTTGTCCTTCAGCGATTTCTTACTGCCCTCTACTGGTCTGGTGGAGTAATGCAACTACTCTTATTTTTTCTCCATAAATCCAAAGTGATAAAATGCTCAAAGAGAAATGAGATGCTCATGTTAATGGTTTGGATGTAATGATCACTTCCTGTCAGTGTGGGAGAACAGGTTTTGAAGTTGCAGCAGTTTTTAAGGTGATTTCTGGATGCACACTCTAACAGAAAGTTGAGCTGCTCTGTGTGTACCGGACCCTGGATCACCTCCCTGTCAGCCCAATGTCAAATGCAAATCACCCAGGCCTTCAGTGCAGCGCTAATCCTGCCACATCTGAGCTGCTTTTCCCCCCATTCATTCATTCGTTCATTCATTCATTCGCTCTCTCTCAGATTAGACAGCAACAGAGAGCGCAGGGACACAAAGAAACACACACGAATAACTGTAACTGTAATAGTAATGTGTCACATCGGTGCTGCCAGTTCCCTGCGTTACATAAGGGGCTTCTCTGTGAACACAAGCATGAGGCAGCGATTATGAATCACAGCGAACAGCCCAGTCACTCAGCTGCTGCTGCAACGTTCCCGCTCCACTTTTTGAGTCTCTTAGTGACACTTCAGTGTCAGCGACATGCAGACTCTGAGTGCAAACATGCGCTGAACCTCTCCATAAATTATAGCTTTGCACAGCTGCTCCATCACAAAGATTTACAGGGGAAAAAAACCAACAACTCTCTGTTTTTTTTGTGTTTAGCACAGCATAAAAATGTAAGAAATATGATGCAATAAAAAGAGATTTACTCCCAAACTTCTTCAAAGGAGTAAACAAATCAATCACAAAATGTCTGGAGGCTCGTAGCAAGAACTTCAAAAAGCATAAACAAATGTTCAACCAATAAAAAAACAGAAGAGAAAATAAAGATCAGTGGATATTTAGTGTGAAAGTAGAGAGAGTGAATGACGTGAAATCGTGTCGAGCATCAAAAAAAATGAGTGTGAAGTGTCAGCAGACATGCTGGACTGAGTGGCATTTGGAAAATTTAGATAATTTTGTTTTAAGTTTTTGCACAACGAGCCAAAATCAGTTGAAAAAAAAGTTTTTTTTGTAATGTTTAGAGACTCAGCTTGTGATTCTGTAAAGTTTCTTTGAATTTCTACATTGTGAGCTGCTTCTTGCACAAACAGACGCTACAATAACAAACCACTCGAGCACCCAAAGCGTGTTTATTTAATTTACAAAAAAATGATTAGAGATGGGTATTGATAAGGTTTTATTGATATCAACGCTTTTACTGGTTCTGTTTTTCAACCTGATTCTCTATCAATTCCTAAAACCGGCTTAACAAGTTTTCTTTCTCAACAATATTTTGTAGCGTTAATAAGACCATAAATATGAAACTGGTCTCTGAATCTGGAAATCTGTGGAAGCAAATGCACAAAGATAAATAAAAATCACACCACCTGATGTCAATGTATTGTTTTAATTGAAGTTATTGACTGAAGAAGGCCACCCAGTGTCTTCAAGAGGTAATAAAAAATGTTTTAGGTTGTGTGGAAACTGAAGCTTGCCGTAATTGTGCTGAAGTCATCCATGAGCCTACACGTGACTTTTATTTTATTTTCCTGTTTGGAAATCATTTGCCAGTTAGTATTTTGACAATTAAAGTTTTTAGTGTTGCTCTCAAAGAGTTATTGTGTTTTGTTATTCTGATGAAAGTTGAAATTCTGGTTTTAATTTATCAATATATTTTATTTGATGTAGAAATGGTGAGCTCCCAGGTTCAGAGGTTTCTGTTATCGTGGATGATCAATTTACAGGGAGAAAAAAAACTTTAGGAAAGCATAATGGATTCAGACTTTCTGCACCAGTCTGTCCCAAATCCCGACGGAAAAGAAGGACGTTGATATTATCAAAATAAGGAAAAAAATGGACAAATACCTCCAAGAGGAGCAAATAAGTCCAATGTTGAAATTGAAAGTAAGATAAACTGTGCTTTCCCAAATAAAAAAAGAAAGATGAAATTCTATGCTAACTGCTAGCACATCAATGCGATTTCCCATATACGTTAGCATCAAGCTAGTGCTATGTTTTCTCCATTGTTTTGGCACATTTGGAGACATTTAACGTGAATGTTGAATGTATTGACTATGAATTTGTTGTGAGAGAGTAATGCACATTTTCTTTTGTGTTCAGTTTTACAGCTTCTTAAGTAAAACTAAGAGCAGAAAATCCAGATTTAGAGTTTTTTATAGGAAACTCACTTATCTGCTAAAGAATCAATAAAGGGATCATTAAGAATAAAGGCTCTTAATTTCAAGGCAACTGTCTGCACTGGATTTTTCAGTTTTGGGACAAATATATAACTATAATCTCTAATAACTATATATCGTTCTTTTATAAAGATATGAAAATTCAAGATATTATCGAAGATATCAATGATGTCGATTTTCCCAGCGCCCCTTGCATGTAAAGCTCAGACAGTCGCATGATTATTGGTGACTTTCTGTTAATGTTGATGACTGACAGTGAGCTCTAATCCATCAACCGTACTTTCCACAGCCTGTTATAATATCATTCTTTTATTTTTCTGGTTAGTTTTCACTAAACCCAGAGTCATATTGTATCGTATCAATATCTAGATACCTGGCATTAATATTGAGATACGAAATTTTGTCCACATCATTCAGCCCTACAATTGATTGATTCTGAACAGGAACCAGTTCTCAATACCCATCTCTAATAATAAACCTCAGATTTCAAAATGCATTTTTCAGAAATGTGATATTTCCTACATTTGATTCAATTCTCATTTTGTGCGAAAGATGAGATGTAAGAACAAGCTTTGGGGGGTTTTGAAGCGTCTAAAGGTGCTAAAGAGCTCACAGCGGCTAACAACGAGAAGAAAAGGCTTTCAATTCGAGAGAAACCAGATTACAGTTCATTTAAAGGATCGGATAAAGGATTGGAAAGGAGAGTCCGGGCTGTGTATGAGGCTCCTGTCGAGCCAGTGTCAACTCAGTCCCACAGGTGGGAGGGGGGATGGAGGAGGGAGGGAGGAGGCACTGACCTCTGCTCTCAAAGCCAGGGGCCTGTGGTACCTAGTGAGTCCCGGGGCTCCCCTGCTCTGGGCCTGGCTCTGGGGCTCCACGCCTCGCTCCTGTCCTAGACGCCACTCCAGCTCATCCCTCTGACCGGACTGTGAGTGACGTGGGGTGGGGGGAGAGGGGAGGGGAC
>RPOG01001951.1:20943-115923 GCA_008086565.1 Thalassoma bifasciatum
CAAAACAGACACAACAAACGGGGTGAGAGGGGGGGGACAAGGGAAGAAAGCGGGCGGGGAAAACAAACGGAAAAAAAAAAAAACAGAAGATGGGTAAAGAATATAAGCAGAGGGGGGAAATTAACTAACAGACTACACGGTGAGGAGAAGAACAAACGGACTAGAGTACGAAGAAAAGCGCAAAGAGAAAGACCAACTTAAAGGTGACGGCGTATGAGAGAGATGAGAAGAGAACGAGAATGAGGATGAACAAAATCATGGGCTGAAACATCTGGCGGGAACACAAAGAGGAACAAAGAGAGGGAGTCGGGAGGGAAAAGAATGCAAAACACTTGTTATGAAGCGCATGCAATGAGGGATACATGAGTCCAAACCAACAGCTGAGAGAAACCACGGCAAACTGCAGAGAGCGAGAGCTAGCACGCTAAAGGTTTAAAACACATGCCTGAGCGCAGCCGTGTGCGGTGGAGGAGCACGAGGCTGAGGCTGCACGATGCACATTGTTCTCACACATTACAGCAGTTTTTACAGCTTTAAAGGGCTTCAGGTGGTCTATAAAGCAGCAGCAGACGAGTTGAAGTTCATGTGGCATTGAGCAGAATAGTGACGCTACGGAGGAGAGAGCATTCACCAAAGAAAAAAACACCAGAGACACCGACTGTGTGAGGAGCAACTCGCACAAATAATAACTTCATTGTCCACTTTTTGCATGCAAAATGCAGACATTTAACTTTTATAATCAGGTGTAAACATGTCGTTAATGTAAGTTTTCCTCTGAAGAAAAAAAAGGGATTTAAATTAGATACCAAAATAAAACATTGAAATTGTTTTTTTGTAAATATTCACTTATTTTAAAATTGATGCCTGCAACATGTTCCTAAAAAGCTGAGACAGGTTCAACAAAAGTCTGTGAAAGTTGCTGATGCTGAAAAAACAGCTGTTTGGATCATTCCACAGGTGAACAGGTTCCTGATTGGGTATAAAAGGAGCATCCCCAAAAGGCTCAGTCCTTCACAAGCAAAGATGGAGCCAGGTTCACCACTTTGTCAACAACTGCGTGAGCAAATCGTCCAACACTTTCAGAACAATGTTTCTCAACGTCCAACTGCAGGAATTGATGGATTTCATCATCTACAGTCCATAATATCATCAAAAGATTCAGAGAATCTGGAGAAATCTCTGCACATAAGCAGCAAGGCCCAAAACCAACACTGAATGGCCGTGACCTTTGACCCCTCAGGCGGCGCTACATTAAAAACCCACATCATTGTGTAAAGGATATTAGCACGCGGGCTCAGGAACACTTCAGAAAACCATTGTCAGTTAACGCAGTTCATCACTACATCTACAAGTGACAGTTCAAACTCTACCATGCAAAGACAAAGTCACACATCAACAACACACACAAACGCTGCAGAACTCTTTTTAGAAATCATGGACGTGGTGTTCGGCTAAAAAGGAAAAGAACAATCTTGATTGCAAAGTTCAAAAAGCAGCATCTGTGATGGTATGGGGGTGTGTTAGTGCCCATGGCATCATGGGTAATTGTCCCAGTATCTGTGAAGGCAGCATTAATGCTGAAAGGTACAAAAAGGTTTTGGAGCAACATCTGCTGCCATCCAAGACACTTTGTCTTTTTCAGGGACGTCGACAATGAAACCAAGACATATTCTGCTCCTGTTACAACAGCGTGGCTCTGTAGTAGAAGAGTGCAGCTACTAGACTGACCTGCCTGGACTGTTGAGCAACTGAAGTTGTCGATCAACAAGAATGGGAAAGAATTCCAGCTCCAAACCTTCAACAATTACTGTCCTCAGTTCACAAACACTGACTGAGTGTTGTTAAAGGAAAAGTGATGTAACACAGAGGAAACATGAACCTGTACCAACCTTTTAGGAACGTGTTGCAGGCATCAAATTCAAAATGAGTGAGTGTTTGCAAAACAAAAGTAAGGTTTATCAGTTTGAACAATAAATATCTCGTCTTTGTAGTTTATTCAGCTGAATGTGGGTCAAACAGGATTTGTACACCATGTATTCTGTTTTTATTTCCACTTTGCACGCCCCAACTGTATCAGAGTTACTGTATGAAATAAAAGTAACTGCAGGATTTAATTTGTGGAAGTACATTTTTTTTCCTTTGGTGAGTGCTCCTCTGTTCATATATATTGATTTTAACATGATACAGATACATTTCTTGTTAATCCTACTCTTTACTGCTGCAGCACAACCTGTAATTCTACATATTCGAGCACCTTAAACATCCTTAAATCTAGAGGAAGGCTTTTGTTTTGATCGGCTTTGAGTTGTTAGTGCTTTGTTAGCTTAGACCAAAACCACCCAGCCTCCCTCGGACTCTGCAGCGAGTCCTTGAAGCAAAGCAGAAACAAGAGCATGAAGCCAGCTTTACTTTTAAAGGGGGAGATGTTTGAGCGGCGGTTTGTTTTATTTAAGATGTCTGCTGGATCATGCAGAGCGCAGATAATGAACCTGCTTTGGCGGACGTGTTGACTGAGCTGCAGCGAAACAAGAAGACAAAGCAGGAAGCGAAGCAGCCAGCGAGGTTCTTCCACACAGCACCATGCAGCTCTGGTTACACTCCTCTTCATCACACAGAGGTTATTTTAAACACACATTTTATAATTCACCTCCTGTACAACACTGGAGGATCAACTCTGTGTGTGTGTGTGTGTCTGTGAGTGTGTGTGTTTGATAATATGTTGTGCAAACATCACAGCTTCGCCGTTTATGGGTCATAATGAGTCATACGGATGATAGCATGGTGTAGCAGAGCTGCAGAGAGGAAAATATTTACTGAACTTCATCATGCAAGAGTTCACTGTGAGTTGAGCCAGATGGAAGAAGCTGCCACAACCTCTTTAGCTTCATTCATACCAAGCAACCTCCCAGCAGCCTCTCTGGGCCCTGGCTGCAGACAGCGAGTGCAGGGGGGAAGCAGGCAGGTGGGCGGGGCTGCTGGCGATGAGGATGTGCATGGAGATGCAGATGTGAATGTGGCTGCAGCAGCAGAAGCGATGGCGGAGGCGGAGGTGGAAGTGGTCTGGGGGGAGGAGGGGGTGGTTGTGGCCAGTGTGGTTGAGCTGGGCGGCTCGTGTCACTGCCACCTGAGGTCTCGAAAGAATCTACTCGCTGCTGAAACTTTAAACGATTGGTTCGGATTTTTTCAAGTCTGTCCCACTTTGGTCTCGTCCTTTCGCTAAGAGTCACTAACCCGGCTTCTAAAATCCAATTTCTGCTTCAACACAGTCAGAAAAACAAAAACAATACCTGGAAAAGCCCAAACGAGGGGATAAAGCGGTATCACAGAACGACTTATGCAACACAAGCTGCTCATGCCAGGAGTTACAGTGATACAGATGATCACGAAGCTCCCATACAACCTGAAATACAGCATCAGATATCTCAGAGGATACCTGTTATTGCATGGGTTAAATATCTACTGTTGTGTGTTTTTATGGAGGCAGCTAAATGTGAGTAGTGAGTCTAAGAGAAGCTTCTTTGCAGGGATAATGAAGTGCAAAGTAAAGTCATAATATGATTTTGTATGGTGAAGTATAGCTATCATCAACATCAGTTTAATGCTGTAGTTGCTCCTCAAAAGAATCTGAATTCAAGGGAAATACCAAATAAGGAGGATTTCTATGATTAAATTTTATTATAGTGTCTGTTGAAGAAGCATGGTGTATAAGAAAGAGGTTCAGGAAAAATAAACTTGTTTCCACACTGCAAAAACAGAAATCTAAGCAAGTCATTATGTCTTATTTGTAGTAAAAATTCTTATTGTTCTTTATTTGAGACACATTCACCAGACCAGGTCAAAAAAATGTCTTATTTCAAGTTTTTTTAAGACAAAAATGAGGTAAATTGCTTGTAACAAGTCAAAAAAATCAGCCAATGGGATAAGACGAATTCGCCCGGGGAGTTTCTTGAAATTAGAAAGATGTCTTAAAACAAGAATCTTTTATCTTGTCCCATTTGGTTGTGAGGAAAACAACTAGAAGGTTCCAAACCAGCGCTCAACTTACCCAACTTCTGCTCAAAACAAAAGTATTTTCACAAGAAAGTGCTGAAGTTTAAGGAGATGAATTCTAAATTTGGCTAACTAAAAACCCACCAAAGCCTCAAATTAACTCTGTCCAGCTTCGATTTATCCCTGACCTCAGACTTTTAATCACCGTTATTAAACAGAACAAAGCCTAAACGTCTGTAAGAGAGTCGCTGCGACCGCTCGTTACTCAGCCTTTCTTCTGCTTTGTCAAACTCCATCGGCTACATCACCCACCGAGCAATTTTCTCCTTTAATTCTTACAGCTGAGTCACAAAAACTGTCATTACGAAGAGAGGGAGTGATTACAGCGAAGCATAAATCACTCAAAGTACGATCGGCCGCGTGAATATTGAATAAAGATAGACTTGAAAAAATCCGAACCTATCCTCAAAGCTTAATTAGATTCCCGCTGACGGAGGAGGCTGTGGACAGTGTGTGTTCTGCTAAAGATGAACGCTGCTGCTTCTGTCGTTAATTAGAGCTCACGGAGCTGAGTCAGGAGCTCATTTGGTTGATTGTGGCTTTAAATGTTCAACAAATGATGCACATCGAGGGCTGGAGCTATCAGGGTGAGGATGCTGCCGGGTACTTTACATAACTTTAGAAACAAACGATTTGAAGCCTTTTCAGAGTCTTTCTCCTGTTAGAATCTACAGTTGTGCAATAATTTTACACACACTGGCAGAGTTTATGGTTTCTTAGCCTTTTTTCAGAGAATATGAATAACACAAAAACTTTTCTTTCACTCATGGTTAGTGGTTGGGTGAAGACATTCATTGACAAACAACTGTGTTTACTCTTTTAAATCATAAAGACAACAGAAACTTCCAGAATGACCCTGATGAAAAGTTTCCATCCCCCAGTTCTTAATATCTTGTATTTCCCCCTTTAACATCAACGACAGCTTGAAGTCTTTTGTGCTCGTTGTGGATGAGGGTCTTTATTTTCTCAGATGGTAAAACTGACCATTCTTCTTGGCAAAAAGCCTCCAGTTCCTGTAAATTCTTGGTCTGTCTTGCATGAACTGCAGGTTTGAGATCTCCCCAGAGTGACTCAATGATATTGAGGTCAGGAGAATGAGATGGCCACTCCAGAACCTTCACTTTATTCTGCTGTAGCCAATGGCAGGGTTATGCAAAATTATGAGCACAAATGTAAAGTATCCAGAGATTTTTTTTCTTTCATTGTTTGTAGTTGACGTTAAACCTCATGGTGACATTTCCTGAATATCCACCTGTGCATTTCGCAGTTTAGTCTCATTTCTTGGTAAAACTCATCCCAGTCAGCCCTTGCAGTGTCTTTAAGAGAATGTTCTAGGAAACAAGGGGGGTGGTGGTCTGAGGTGACCCTGAGAACTCATCCAAAAAGTCTTGCTCTGTCTTTCATGAACTGCAGGTTTGAGATCTCCCCAGAGTGGCTCAGTGATATTGAGGTCAGGAGACTGAGATGGCCACTCCAGAACCTTCACTTTATTCTGCTGTAGCCAATGGCAGGTCCACTTGTCCTTGTGTTTTGGATCATTGTCATGTGTGAACGTCCAAGTACGTCTCATGTGCAGCTTTCTGGGCTGATGAGTGTAAATTTTCCTCCAGTATTTTTTGATAACATGCTGCATTCATCCTTCATTCATCAGTTTGGACCAAGTTTCCTGAGCCTTTGTAGCTCACACATCCCCAAAACATCAGTGATCCACCTCCATGTTTCACAGTAGGAATGGTGGACCTTTCATCATAGGCCTTGTTGACTCCTCTCCAAATGGAACAATGTTTATAATTGTGGACAAAAAGTTCACTTTTGGTCTCATCACTCCAAACGACTTTGTTCCAGAAGTTTTGAGACTTGTCTCTGTGCTGTTTGATGTATTGTCAGCAGGATACTTTGTGGCATTTGCATAGAAATGTCTCTCTTTCTTCTGTGGACTCAACATGAAGCCCACTTTTCTTCAAGTGCCTCCTTATTGTGCATATCGAAACACCCAGACCACATTCTTTCAGAGAGTCCTGTATTTTAGCTGAACTTATTTTTTGGCTTTTCTTTGCATCCCCCCTAATTTTCCTGGCAGTTGTGGCTGCAATTTTTCCTTCATTTTCCACTTCTCAATCACAGTTTGAACACTGCTTATTATATCTTTTTATATCCCTCTCCTGTTTTATACAGTTGGATTACCTTTTCCTGCTGATCCTTTGATAATTGTTTTGCTCTCCCTATAACTCAGAATCCAGAAATGTCAGTGCAGCACTGGATGAAAGATGCAAGTGTCTGTCAGGAGCTCAGAAACTCACTGAGCTTTTATACACACACACTGATTACAAGCAAATAGATCACAGGTGAGGATGGTTACCTTTAGGAGACATCACCAGAGTATGTCAAATTTTGATCAGGCTTATTTTAGAAGTTTTTGTTGTCATTATGATTTAAAAAGAGTAAACACAGTTATTTGTTGATAAATGGCTTCACCCAAACACTAACCATGAGTGACAGAAAAGTTTTTGTGTTATCATTCTCTGAAAAAAGGCAAAAAAATCATAGATTCTGCCAGGGTATGTAAACTTATAAGCATAAATGTTTATCTTTTTTGCGAAGGCTGCAGGAATAACACAATATTCCTCCCTGCTGTTGACATCCCACTTTTTTGCAAAAGAACAAAGCAGCCACAGAAAAAAACCCACTGAAATCTTCTGGAAGATGTGACCTTAAAAAATTGTAATGAAGGCAACAAGATCTTACCTGGAAGTCCGTCACCAGGTCCCGTCCGAAGGTGCCGATGGGAGAGTCCCGGGACATGGAGGTGACGGTGGACAGGAAGCTGCTGGACTCTGTGAGGTTTGGCATCGGCGACAGGTCATCATTCCTTTCTCTGAGCCCCTCTCCGACGTGGTCCAGCTTCTCCATGAAGATGTGCAGCTCAGTGCGGAAAGCTTTCATGCGAGTGTTGATGGTGTCCAAGACTTGAGTGTCCGGTTTACTTCCGGACGCTTCTCCTTCTTCCATGCTCTCGCCCGTCGTCACCAGCAGCCGACCCTCGAAGATGAGACTGTCCGTGTCCGTGATCAGGCGGTCCACGGTCTTCCCGAGTCTGTCCGCCTCACGTTTCACGTTGGTGAACGACTCCCGCTCCTCCCTCCTGCGGTTGGCGAGCTCGGTGGCGCTGAGCTCGCTGCCGTCTGAAGGTTTGATGCTCCCGAACCCTGAGGTGGTTGTTGTTTTCTCAAACAGATCTTCTGAGTCGCTCTCGCCCCCGATCGGACCTTCTCTCTTCGGATGAAGGAGAAGAAGTCGATTTGCTTCCTCTTCATCCGTAGCTTCTCTCCGGCCCGCGTCGCTGTCTGCGTCGCTGTCTCTGGGACTTCCTGTCCGCAGGCCCAGGTGAGCGGCGAGGTCGCAGCGCTGCACGTTGGACATGAGGACTCTGTTCTCGTACTGCAGCTTCATCACCTTCCCGCTCAGCTCGTTGATCTGCAGCCGCGCCGATTTAAGCTCCTCCATCATCATCCCGCTGCTGGAGCCGTTCCCGTTCCCCGCAGGTTTGAATAATCCCGCCTCGCTTCCCTCCTCAGGTCCAGAGCTGCCGCCGCTCGGCCCGAACTTGAAGCGATTCAGCTCGGACGTCAGCTGCCTGTTGTGGTCCTCGATTTCCGAAATGGAACGCCGCAGCAGCTCCGCTTCCTCCTCCACGAACTGAAGATGCCGCCGCAGCTCGCTCGCCGACTCCAGCGCGTCTCCTCCGTACGGCGAGGACGGCATGCTGGAGAACGGTTCCCTCCCGAAGCAGTCTCTCTCGTACTGGCAGCGGATGTCCTCGTTCTCCGCTCGCAGGCTGCGGTTCTCCACCTCCAGCTCCACGATCTTCCTCCCCAAAATGTTCGCCTCCTCTTCCACCAGCTTGAGCCGTAACCGCAGCTCGGCTTCCCGCGTGGTGTGAGGGCCTCCGCCGGCGCACTCGGACAGCGGGAGGGGACTGTCCACGTCCCCGTAGACGGACTTGTACTTCTGCAGCTCCTGCTCCAGCTCGTCTTTCTCGCGGCCGAGCTTCGCCATCTTTTTCCTCATGAGGCTGGACTCCTCCTTCAGAAACTGGAGCTGACACCTGAGGTCGGCACTGTCCTCCTGCACAGACAAGAGATAAAAACTTCTGTTAATTTTAACAACAAACCCATAAAACAAACTCTAAAATTGGATATTATTAGGGATGGGAATTGATAAGATTTTATTGATACTGATGCTGTTATCGATTCTGTTATAAATCTGATTCTTCATTGATTCTCTTGTCAAGTTCCCCTGTGTGTAAAAAGTAGCTTTACAGGTTTTCTGTCAACATTTCAATGAGTTTAGAAGTAAATAAATATGAAGATGGTCACTGGATTTAGATATCTCTGGACATAAATAAATAAAAATCGGTAAAAAAAATCACACATCGGGTGACTTTGATGTATTGTTTTGTTGCATGTTATTGACTGATATAGGTGACCTAACAATGCTTTGAGTTGTTTGGAGCCTTGAGTTTGCCGTAGTTATGCTCAAGTCAGCCATGAGACTCCGATTCCTTTTTGTGAATTTACCTGTTAATATTTTGACATTTTTGAGCTTTAAGTATTGTTTACAAAGAGTATTTTTGATATGTTTCAATGATGGAAATTGCAATTCTGTTTTAAAATATAAGTTATATTGATGTATGCTAAACACGAGCATATCAATGCAATTTCCTGTATGTGTTAGCATCAAGCTCGTTTATGGTATATTAGGACAGTGGTTCCCAAAGTGGGGGTCGGGACCCTTTGGGGGTCGCGAGACATTGATAGGGGGTCATGGAATGTGTCCCAAAATCGAAAACTATGAACAATTCATGAACATTTTATCCATTATTGTAAGAATAAAAGCAAAAATAGGGGTTAAAGATAATATAAAATTATGCAAACAGAAAATGTTTTATCTATCTTTCACATTTCTTTGTTCAAGTTTGATGCCGTGAACTCAGCAAAGTGCACATTAGTCGGTAAATTTTCTATCGATCAGTTAAATTATGTATCCTCAGGGAGGGTTTTGTTGGTTTTTGTCTGTTTTTGGATTGTCCCATTAGTGTTGTACCACAGCAGGGGGTCACCAGTCCCTAACGCTGCTATTTTGGGGGTCACAGGCAGAAAAGTTTGGGAACCCCTGCATTAGGAGATGAACAACATGCCAAATGTATTGTATATAAGTAACGTACACTTCTTTGTGTGTTCAGTAAAACTTCAAATCGCAAAATCCACATTTTGGTGCAGATTTTGACTTTTAAAGGCTTTGCTCTTAAACTTTTCCTCAGCTGATGAACAGACTATTTCACTTTAAGTGTTGTTTGCAATGAAATGTATTTTTTTTTCCCCCCTACTTCCATTTCTTCTCTTTGTAATTTGAAACTCTACTTGAAACCTTTTTGAGATCCAATAGTGCAAAATCATAACTCAAAGTTTTCTTACCTGACTCGTGGACTTCTTGTCTTTAAACGTCTCCCTGCTCCCTCGCCTCCTCAGTGCCGTCTGAAAAACACAAAAACAAATCATGTCAAACACAAGATGAATGAGACACAGGCTGTTTTCCAAACCTCCTACTTCTTTGGCTGAAATTCAGTTTGTTGTTGTCAGAATGAGAAAACTTGTGAGATCTGCAGTAAACTACAAGTTCCCGGATGTTTCTACTGATCTTGGAAAATTTCTCAGTCTGCAACGGACCAGTCTACCTGGGATACTGTTTCCCACAATGCACGGCGCTAATGCTGTTTGTCTATGCAGGAGCACCTAAGGTTTAAGTGAATTACCGTCCTTACTGGAATAAATCAGCACAACAACAAAACTGTGAAACGGTCTGTAAAACAAAAGTGAAGTGACACGAAAGAAACACCTTAAATCTGCTCATTTATATCATAAAAGAGGTGTTTATGTCTATGAAATTCATAAAAAGCCCCTACAAATCACTTATTCACTTTTTTTTTCTTTCAACTGACAGCCTATGTTGGTGAAATAGACGCAGTTTTTTCATCAGCTGTAAAAAAAAAAAGTCAGTTGGTTCCAGATTTGTTTTCAATACTTAACTTTTGGTGTAAGATTTAAAAATTAAATATGGTGATTTTTCTGTAACAAACTTCTATACCTTTACAAATTTCCCTAAAATCTCTCCCTGATTTATTCTTTCTAAATAACACTCAAAACGCAGAGTATCAAAAGTGTTGATATTTTAATTTGAGAGTTGATACGAGGGCATAAAGATGTGGTATCGGTCGTGAGGATATTTCAGTATCGATCTGCACATCACTAAAATGAGTTTCATTCATGAAGATCTCTATTGGTGTTTCCAGCGTTTACACACATGAGCAATGACTGAAGGTCACAGGGACGATAGTTTCCACATAACACCGGTGCTGTGAGTTAATGAGTGAGCCACCATGAGGCAAACTGAAGGACATTAATCTATGTGGACGTCTTATGTAACATTTCCATCATCAGGTCAAAGCTGAGACTAATGAGGAAGTATTTACTCCAATGCAGACAGAGGATCACATGACAGACGTGGTAATAGCCTGTATCACACACCGACATCTGTTAGAATAAACCAGTGAATGAACAGGCTGCGATTCTTCAATCTGAGGAGTGTTAATGAAAAAAAAAAAAACACTGAGAGGACAGATGATGAGGATGTTCTGTCATGACTCTAAAGTCTGATGCACAGATCCCATTCAGAGCTCAGTGTGACAGACGTCTTATCCCAGCTCAGAGTCAGCGACACATGGCGTTTCCACAACGCCATGGGCGGGGCAGGCGGGGTGGATCGGGGGGCATCTGCCCGTCCAGCAGGGAAATCTGTCCTGTAGCTAATACTACACATCGCACGCAAAGCCCGGATAAAACAGGCCCTTCTGCACACCGGCTTAGCCTTATCCTCCAATAAAATCATTCATTTTTATCAAGAGCGTACGCGTCCTCTCGCCGCCGCTCTGCAGAACCAGACAGGGTCAAGACAGAGCAGCGGGGAGAGGAAATGAAGACGGGAGGAGAGAGGAGAAGAAGAGGAGGAAAGGGAAGAAATCCCCCGTCTAATAGGAACCTTTTTTCCAGGAACAGATTGCGTCCCCTGGCAGAGTTATTTAAAGGTTCTGGTGATCAGTTAAGCCGAGCTCCTTTCTAGGAAGCAGAACTTGATATTAATAAATCTCTGGGTCGTAATCATATTTCAGGATGTTCTCCTGCTGCAGTTTACATGATACAGGGAAATCTGCAAAGCCTCACAGAGGAGGAGCAGCTGGAGGGAGTGACAGGGCAGGAGTTCGATTACTGACGACAAGAAACATTTATACAGCTCAACACCGCCTCATGAAGCCTCTATAAAGCACATGTTTTTCTTTTTTCTCCAACATATTTTTTATTATTTTTTCATATTGTCACAGAATTAGACAGAGGTAACCAAGACACTATATAAGTCATGATGAATTTCTGTGCAATATGTTCATAATAATAACCCACCCACCCTTAAGGTTTAGAGAAAGACATAAGGAGAAAACAGTAAATAAATAAATAAAATCCCACCTAAACAAATGGTTTTTACAAAATACTACTTATTCTTTTTTATAAACATATTTAACCCCTTATAACCCACCCAATTCTGGCCTATATGCCATGCTATGTTTTTAATGCATCAGTGACACCTCATTTGAAAGATTAAAGTCTCTAGTTTCTTCATTTTTTTATACGTGGCTGAAGTCCACATCAGGATAAATGCAGCTGAAACACCAATTTTTGAACATCATTAACTTCAAGACGCTTCGTGCCAGACATACGACATCCACCACATCACTTCTACACCTTGTTGTCTACAACTGGGTGAAATTTGAGCCTTCTGGGTAGATGCGTCCTCATTTTCTACAGTCTAGTTTGACGACTTTGCGCAAACAAAACCAGCTGTACCAGCGCTCAGTGTCCTCTTTGTAGTCAACTTTGTTCTCTCTGTGAAAAGTTTCGCTAAAAATCGTAAAATTATAGCTCCTGGTCACAGATTGTACAGCTCCTGTTGGGCACATAAATATAAGTGATTACGGGGGAAAATAAATAAATTTGGTAACACTTTAGATTAGGGAACATATATTCATTAATTTGTAGTCAATAAGCAATAATTACGAGTTAATACATGGAAAAGTCTGAATTCATGGTGCAATAGAGGTAGAATAAGAGGTTAATGTCTGCTTAATAAATGCTCAATAGCGACTTATATGCATGTTAAGAAGCACCTAGTTAATGGTGAATATGTGTTCCCTAATCTAAAGTGTTACCATACATTTTTTTGGTTATCTATCCAGCTACAGCAGGCTTCGTGTGAACCGTAAGGCTATTGGTTACTGTACATGTGATTGACAGGGCCGTTAGCCTACAAACAAGCCTGTTCGTAGGCTTAAGGCACATGCACCGACTACCACTGTTCAGTCAAGCAGAGAGCAGTTGTTGTACAAATCAGGCTCTCCTGGCATCAAATCCCCATGTATCAAAATGGGGACACTCCTGTGTTGTAGCCAGAAGTCTAAGGAAATCAAACACACCAAGTTTTGTCAGATTGACATTGAGGAGGAAATGCTCTAAGACTGTGAAGCTGCTGTTATTGATGAGAACAAACAACTGACTTTACAGGAGAAATTTCACCACTTGGAATAATTTGATGAAACAAAACTTTTGATATGTTTGAACTCTGGATTCCTCTGGTGGAAAGGAGAGTGAATATTCAGGGTTCAGACTACGGACGTGTCATGATGAACTTGAAACAGGTAGGACGTCCCAGTTGTTGTGATCACTATCAGAGAGATTCGGTCACTTATTATGTTTTGCTGGTGAAGAAAACTGTAAAACAAACTTAGAGACTGAAATGTGAAGAATTCAAGCTGAAAAACTGAAGACACTGGAAACAGCTCTGAGACTTTCGTAGCTCATCTTTTCTAGAAACAGTTTTTATGACTTTAAATTTGGATCCAGCTCCCCTTAAATAAACCTCCTGAATTAGCAAACAGAGTATTATTTTCCTGTGTGTCAGCTGGTGCAGTGATACAAAGGTTCCTTTTTACTTCTCCCTCATTTTCTACGTTATAAAAAGCAAACGCTTCACCGTACGAGCCCCGCTGCCAGCCAAAATAGAGCAGCAGGACAGAGTGAATCATTCATGGCCGCACGGATGGAAAGTGTGAGGGTGAACCTGTTGTGCCCGGAGCAGAGACAGACCTTGACTCAGTCTCTGGCTCAGTGACAGGAAGGGAGCGCCCATGACCACACGGTGGGATCGCAGCCACAGGAGGAGCTCTGTCGCTCTTATATAACCTGTGATATATGAACTCAAGCTTGTTGCACATTAAGAGTTGAATTTTCAAAAACTCCTTGAATCACTGAATTTAAATTCTCTACACAGACGTTTTCACTGAGGTGTTTTTCCTCATCGCTCTTTGATCAACATGTTTTTGAATGCGTAGCTGAATTTCAGAGTTTAAAGCGTCTGTCTGCCCTCTTGTTGCCACTGCGGTGTCGTTTGAAGCTTCTCAGAGAGAGAAGAACCGGCTCTGAGCTGAATGCAGATCGACCTGGAGATATTTAGAGAGAGTACATGTCGTCTTTGACACCTCGTTTGATCCCATCACCGCCCTGAGAGTTTGTTTTCCTTTCAAATGGCAGGTAAACAGATTTGTTTACTCCCGTGTTTAAGTTGTCAAACTCCATTAGCTCACATCCTCAACTTTAGCTCCAAGAATCCTCTCAAATTGATTTTATTTGACCATGACGGACTCATTCATAGTTTATTTATTCACCGTTTCCCCCTTTGCTGGTCCAGTTTCAGCTTTGTGTCTGTGTCACTATCTCCAACACCAGTCGCGCTTTAATTCCCAGCCCTGGTGACGAAGCTAATCTCCCTGGGGAGACAGCGGATTAGGCTGCGTCTTGTGCAAAGCTCTGCAGAACCCCAGACTGCCACAAGCAGGGATCCCTGCTCTCTGTAAACACGAGTCAAGGAAATCTGACATCTATCTAACCCCCTGCTGTTCACGCTGAATGACTTGAGTTTAAAACTTTTTATCAAAAGAGGAGAAACTGTAAATCTTTGGATTATGCTCATGGAGAAAGATGAACTGTTCGTAGCAAAATGACCCAATTAAAATCAGTAGGACAGTTGTGTTTTCTATACTTTGAAAACTTCGACGTTTTGTACGGGGATTGGACCGGTGTGTTTGATTTAAAGCACAGATGTTTTCCACAAATGGTCCACAGACGTCAAAACACGCCCCTCACGCCAGAACAGGACGAATAACATCAATGAAATTTAACACATTCATAAAAGTTAACTTCAACACTTTCGACGTGATCTAAATATCTGTGAATCATCCAGACAATGTTAAAAAGGAGCCACAATCAAAAATTCTTTTTTTTTTTTTTTTTTTGTCCAATGCAGGGGAATATAACTTCTTTGTTCAAAAGAAAAGACACTGAAGATGAGTTACCACACAAATCTCAGTGATGCAGATTCTAAGCAAGTCGAGAGAAAAGTGATTTCAGAAGCCAAATTCTGCCAAATTCTAAAAATATAGAAATGATAAACTGGATTTGTGGAATGATTTTTTTATTCGTACTTATAATTTTGATAATAATAATCAAATTAATGAGATAAGATGCAAAATTTTGACTTTTTATCTTCAAATTTACCCTTTTTTTCTCAAAATTTTAAAATCTTGTCTCAAAATTTTGACTTTTTTCTTCTTTTTTTTGACTTTCAATCTTTTTTTTTTTTTCAGATTTTATCTCAGATTTGACCTTTAGTCTGGAAATATTGCCTTTTTTCCTCATGATTTTGACTTGAAATAATTTTTTTTTAAAGATTTTATCTTAAATTTTTTTATTTCATTTGGAAAGTTTGACTAATTTTCTTATGATTTTGACTTTTGATTAATTTTTTTTTTTTTTTTAGATTTTGTCTCATATTTTGACTTTTCATCTGGAAATTATGACTTTTTTCCTCATGAATTCAACTTTCAATGAAATATTTTCTTGAGATTTAAGCTCAAATTTTTGCCTTTTTATCTTAAAATTTTCACTTTTGTCTCAACATTTAGACTTACCTAAGGCAAGACAAAAAAAAAAGAAGAAACTTAGTTTTAATTTTTATTTCTGCAACTGGCTGAAATTGGCTGATATAAAAAAATCAAAAAAATAAATTCAAATATTTATCTCCAAATTTTACATTTTTTTCCTCAAAATTCTGACCTTTATCTGCATGTTTTTGAAATCTTATCTCAAATTTTTGACTTTCATCTGGAGATTTGGACTTTTTTCTTGTGTTTGACTTTCAACCTTTTTTTAATTTTATCTCAGATTTGACCTTTAGTCTGGAAATATTGCCTTTTTTCCTCATGATTTTAACTTGAATTAATATTTTTCTAAAGATTTTATCTTAAATTTTTTATTTCATTTGGAAATTTTGACCATTTTTTATGATTTTGACTTTTGATTAATTTGTTTTGGATTTTTTAGATTTTGTCTCATATTTTGACTCTTCATCTGGAAATTTTGACTTTTTTTCTCATGTCCTCATATCTCTGGTGGAAATTGGCTGATATAAAAAATCAAAGTAATGAGAAAGGACAAAAAATTCGAATGTTTATCTCCAAATTTTATCTTTTTTTCTCCAAATTCTGAAATCTTATCTCAAATTTTTTGACTTTTTTCTCATGATTTTGACTTTCATTCTAAAAAAATTGAGATTTTAGCTCAAGTTTCTGACTTTTTAACTAATAATTTGGACTATTTATCTCAAACTTTAGACTTTAGAAAAAAATCTAAAAAAAATCCAAGTTCTAGTTTTCTTGTCTTTAACTGGTGGAAATGGGCTTCTGTAGATAAAAGTTTAGCACAGGTAAGAATGCAATACTACTTTCACCCCTGCCCTTAACCCAGTTTTTGTGTTAATGAACGGCCAAAATGTGACAGAAGACTCTTGTTTCCCATTGGTAACATCTGAGAGCACTTGGACTTCATGGACTCAGGATCTGGAGACTTTGGTTGTGACTCTGCTACAAAGCTCAAAACCAATCCTGCAGAAGGATAATTAAAGTGTTTTAATTGAATTGGAGCATGTATTTCCAAAGAAGCTGCTGAAATTGTTGGTACAGCTAAAGGGATTTCCTGAGGACGACTTTCTAAATGTGACGGCTCAAGTTTTAGCCAAGCAGCCCCCCATCATATACCCACAATCCTAATCACTCTGTACAGGATCAATAGGATTAGGGTCTGACACAAAGAGGTCACATAAACACTGCAATGGGAGACGCTGGAGGGGGCGGGGTCACAGGTTTGATCCTGGGAACAGATGGTCCATCTCTGTGTGCTGAAGTTCCTTTAAGCTGAACGCTAAACCCTCCGAGCGCGAGAGGCCGACGCTGTCTGACATTCAACCTTTGACACCGGATATCTGCTGACCTGTAAACGGTTTACGTGTTTCTATTTCAAATTAAGATTTGGGTTAATAAGAGAGAGAAGAACGCTTTGGATTCTCGTCTTTTAAAGTTATATTTGTATGAAATTCAGCTCCACATCTCAGCATCACAAACTCAGTGAGATTCCTGTCACTTCGCGAGCTGCTCTGCCTCCGAGTGTTTACGAAAAATCTCTTTGTGCGGCTGTGTTTCTTCCACTTTAACACACAATTGCACTCAGAAAAGCACACGCAGGCTTCCCTCCTCATCACCATCTGAATGCACCGCTCTCTCAGGCCTGTTAGCATGGGTTAGTGGCAGTCAGTCATGCAGTCATGCAGGCGGGGGGGCGAGCGGGCTGGAGTACTGGTGCTGCTGGTTTTACTCCCCTGGGTCTCTGCCAGGCTGCAGGATTAGTGGATTGTAGTTACACAGTCGTTACCCAGATGGGACTGAATGAAGCGAGCGCTGTTTGCTCTCACTGAGGGATTGACTGACAGACTGACTACTTCTGTTTCAGCCTCCTTTTCCACTTTTGTGTCCTTTCGAAACTTATTGTCACAAAGCTCTTCGAAGGCCTCAAAAATATTAGAATAGCCAATTCCAAAGAGGTTGGACGTTGTGTAAAATGTAAATAAAAACAGAATTCAACTTATATTCAATTGAATACACCACAAAGACAAGGTATCTAATCTTCAAAGTGATATACTTCATTGTTTTTGTGAAAATATTTGCTCACTTTGAAATTGATGCCTGTAACACGTTACAAAAAAGACTGGAAAAGTTGATAAATGCTGAAAAAACAGCTGTTTAGATCATTCCACAGGTGAACAGGTTCATTATAAACAGGTGAGTGTCATGATTGGGTATAAAAGGAGCATCCCCAAAAGGCTCAGTCCTTCACAAGCAAAGATGGAGCCAGGTTCACCACTTTGTCAACAACTGCGTGAGCAAATAGTCCAACAGTTTGAAATGAATTTTTCTTAACGTTCAACTGCAGGAGTTGATGGATTTCATCATCTACAGTCCATAATATCATCAAAAGATTCAGAGAATCTGGAGAAATCTCTGCACGTAAGCAGCAAGGCCCAAAACCAACATTGAATGTCCGTGACCTTTGACCCCTCAGGCGGCGCTGCATTAAAAACCCACATCATTGTGTAAAGGATATTAGCACGTGGGCTCAGGAACACTTCAGAAAACCATTGTCAGTTAACACAGTTCATCACTACATCTACAAGTGACAGTTCAAACTCTACCATGCAAAGACAAAGTCAGACATCAGCATCACACACAAACGCCACCGCCAGAGATGGACTGAGGCAAAGTGGAAAAGTCTGCTGTGGTCTGACGAGTCCACATTTCAAACTCTTTTTGGAAATCATGGACGTGGTGTCCTCTGGGCCAAAGAGGAAAAGGACAATCAGGATTGTTCTAAGTGCAAAGTTCTAAAGCAGCATCTGTGATGGTATGGGGGTGTGTTAGTGCCCATGGCATCATGGGTAACTGTCCCAGTATCTGTGAAGGCAGCATTAATGCTGAAAGGTACAAACAGGTTTTGGAGCAACATCTGCTGCCATCCAAGACACTTTGTCTTTTTCAGGGACGTCCCTGATTATTTCAGCAAGACAATGAAACCAAGACACATTCTGCTCCTGTTACAACAGCGTGGCTCCGTAGTAAAAGAGTGCAGCTACTAGACTGACCTGCCTGCAGTTCAGACCTGTCTCCTACTGAAAATGTGTGGAACATTATGAAGAACAAAATACAACAACAGAGACTTTGGGACTGATGATCAACTGAAGTTGTTCATCCACAAGAATGTGAAAGAATTCCAGCTCCAAAGCTTCAACAATTAGTGTCCTCAGTTCACAAACTCTTATTGAGTGTTGTTAAAGGAAAAGTGATGTAACACAGACGAAACATGAACCTGTCCCAGCTTTTAAGAAACGTGTTGGAGGCATCAAATTCAAAATGAGTGAATATTTGCACAAAAACATTAAATTGTTTCAGTTTGAACAATGAAATGTGTGTCGTCGTATTCACTTTACAATGAGTGAAGTGTTACAAGTGTCCATTATGTTACTTGTTGAGCAGCTTCACTGTCACTTCTGGCCTCGGGGGAAATATTTTCAACACATGATTCAAAGGAGACGTTTTGATGTGTTGCTCGGTGAAGCTCTGCTGCATTCACACGGGAAAAACAGAACAGTGTGCGCGCCGACACGCCTCTCTGACATTTCTGGAACAAGCACTGGATGACATCGTACGGTGACATCACGAAAAAAATCCCCAAACTGAAGGCAGAGTGGAATATTTTGGAGGTGGAGGATGAGTAAGAAAGGGAACACAGCGAGTGTATTTTCAGCAGCATCTGTACTCAACTTGGCCTATTTATGATGCTGCTCAGAGGCCGTCACACAGCGCAGAGAGCGGCAGCAGCAGTGTCTGGCTCCGGTAATGGGATTTAACAGGAAATGTGGTGTGAGCAGGGGAGAGTGGGGCGGGATGGAGGTGGAGGGGGAGGCAGGGCGGAGCACAAAAGGAGCTGCGACGACCGCTGGATGCAGATAAAGCCCTTCTGAGCCCTGACAGAGGAGGCTAAGACTCCAACACAACAGAATAAATATCTCTCACCCGGCGGCAGAGCTCAGAGATAAGTCGCTGTGAAATGTTTAGAGGCAGATTATATTAGCCAGATCTGGATGAATGAGCGCTCAATCTGGGCTGTAATCCGTTCCGATAAATTAATTAATGCAGCACACACACTTGAAACAGAGCACACAAGTGTCANTATGCTTCATCAGCCAAATATAAGCCGTTAAGATTCAATTTGCAGCCTGAAAATGACGCACAACCCCCCCCCCCCACGCCTGCACGGCTAGCTGTTGCAGTGATGTATCAAAAGAGCCCTAAACCAATCAAAGCTAACAGAATTAAAGTAATCCAGTAGAGTGCGCTGCTCAGCCGATGTGCACACGTGTGTTTGTGCGCACACGCGTGTTCACATCTGCAGTCACCGCTCTCCCACATGTGTCTGGGAACGTGTGCATTTGCATTTGTCTGCGTCCATGTGTGTGTGTGTGACAAAGCAGGGTTGGAGGGTTCGTATACGTCTGCCACAGTGTGTGTGTGTGTGTGTGTGTGTGTGTGAGCGCTGTAGGTTTGGCAGTGAGACAGGCCGACTGCAGCACTCTCCGAGGTCACTCCAATGTCAGGCCTTCCCCCGGCGGATGGATGTGAGCATCTTGTAAACAGACTCTGACCACGACATCCTCCCTGCATCGTGATATCAATATCCGTCAAGAGATTTCTCCCCGCTCTCTGAGGCTGATGTGAACTCCTTTTCGTTAGACGCAGGAGAGAAAACCTTCATATTCCAGAGCTGGAGTCAAGAGAGGATGCATAACACAGCTTCACGTTTCAAAATGTAAAAAAAAAACTGCTGATTAGCTGCAACGACAACGACCTATTTTGTCTCTAAGCTCTCCACCGGTCAGAAAAAGGCACCACATCGCTTCACAAAGCTGCATTAATCTGTATTAATACATAAACAAAAGATAAGACTGTAAAGAGAGTGAGTAGTTCAAGTGATGAGCTCAAACAGAATTATCATAAACCCTGTGTCCTTTCAATCCTTAGAGGCATTTTTAGCTCATTGTTTTGTTTCCTAGCGTGCGAACTTGGTCTCTCAGCTCTTTTTCTTTCAGGTCAATTTCATCTGCAGCAAAAAGGAGTTTGTCTATTTCTGTTATTGCAAAAACACAAATCACTTGCTGCTGATACTCTCAACATGGAAACATCAAATTTAAGCCGAATGTAAAAGTCTCTGAGAAGGATGAAGACACTAAACATGACGTGACTTTACTCAGAAAAACTGATGTTTATCTTCTTCTGTTAAATTGAATTGTTGTCTGTGTGACACTGAGTTTTACTGCTGTTGTTTTCACGTAGATGTTTATGATACACGGGACAAAAACACAAAGCTCTACTTCAAAAAGTAAACAAAGTAGATATCATTAAAACAGGTGACCAGTAATGGCCGCTACACAACTTCAAACCCCTGTGAACAGACTGGATTAGAATAAATTAGAATAAAATAGAATGGAAAAGACTAGACTAGGTTTGACATGAATACAATATAATATAATAGTTTATACTACACTAGACAAGAACAAAATAGTAAAAAATATTTATTACTATTTTATAAATAAAACTGAATAGAATGTAATGCAAAAAATTATATGATACCTGTATTGAATAGAGTGGACTAGGTAAGATGGCATGGAGTTAAACAAAATGTGACGTTTTCAAAAGTATGGATAGAATAGAATAGAATAGAATGTAATAAAATAGAATATAACAGAATGGGATGCATAATAGAATAGAAATAAATTGAATTAATGGAATTGAAGAAAAAGAATTTAAACAAAAAACAATGGAATGAGCCTGAATGGATGGCAATAAATAGAGTGCAGTGAAAAGAAACTAAATGGAGTGCAAATGAATCTACTTGAATTGTTCTAGCAGAAAGAATGAAAAGGAACATTATTGAATGGGATAGAATCGAATTGAATGGAATGGAGAATAATTGTCTTTTAATCTAAAAGCTGTCCCTTCTTTTTGGTATAAACATGAAGTTTCCAAAGTTAACAAAATGTTCTATCTTTACTGAACTGAGTGAATGGATTTGATTGTACTGAATTAAAAAGTACTGAATTGATTTAAGCCATAGACTGTATAATGAGTGGACGTAACGACCTTTCGGCTCAAACTGAAGCCTCCAGCAGATGCTCCGCCCCCTGGTGTCTGGCTGCAGTATAGGTCATAAGCCCCGCCCCCTGGTGTCTGGCTGCAGTATAGGTCATAAGCCCCGCCTCCCCATGTATTCCAGATATGAGCCGGGAAAACTTTAAAAAATTACGATACCTCGTAGAAACGTTTCTCTCATCTTTACGCTAAGGTAGTATGACGATGTCATCTGGCTGCATGGTGTTCGGGTGTTTTTTTTTCTGAGAAGTTAGTTTCTCATTAGTTATTAGACGTTAAAAACCGCGATATAAGTTTCATTTTACGATAGTTGACAGCTGCCGTTCGTGAGTAGTTTTTATCGGGGATATAAGAAACTTCTGAAGAAGACGAAATAAATATTTTTATTTCTCTTTTTTACTTGGCTCCAATGGAAATTCTCTACTGCGCAGACTCTGGCTGCACAATGGCGGCTAGAGAAACGGGGATTTTTGGCTTCAAGAACGTAGAACGGTGACAGGCGGAAGCACGCTATCCATTCTATATACAGTCAATGTTTTAAACTCGAACAGACCTAAATTAAGTGGAATAAAAAAAGAACTGAATTGTTACCAAAACAAAGCTACGGTTGGGTGGTTTATATGGCGCAGCTCTAAGCTCAAAAAAGTTTCTTCTGGGGATGGTGGTGACCAAAACAGAGCTAAAAGATGGAAAAGTCCACTTTTACCAATTGGTAGTCATAAAAATGATTACAAATCAAAACACATGTGGCTATGAATCCATTTGTTGGAGTGTCTGTTTGAAATTTCCCGTGTCTCCTAAAGTTGTTAGACTCACTGAAGAAATAATGCTGAAAAAATTATAGTGAACTCCATAAGGTGTAAAAAGGGAGTTTATGGCGAGTTTTGGTGAGCCGTACGGGGCTGAAATAATCCAACAGGGCATCATAAGTTAAAGTAAAACACATATTTTGATTTTGTTGCATATCCAAGGAAAAAAACGTTCATTGTGTTGACTCATTTTTTCTTTAATTAAAGACTTGGGGCAGGTTTGGCGTCGGCTGGGAACAGTAAAAAAAAAAAACAAACTTCTCAGCTGCTGCTTTAAGAAGCCCTGGACGTCGGATTTCTCCAAACTCAGACCCTGTCCCTGAATGCAGCGTGTGAATTATGGCTGAAAAGTGATAATCTAATAATTCAGGAAATCCATGATCTGTATGGAAACCAAAATTAAATTAACTGATGAGAAGTTTCTGTGAGACATTTTTCAAGCTGATTAGATTAAGACTTCTCTGGATGCCACAGACACAACAGAAAAACAACCAGTGAGTCCAGGACTGAGAAGCACACACAGAATCTAAAGGATGTACATCAACAGGTGAGTCGTGAGGTGTAAACACGGCGCTATTCCTGGTCGTCCGCTGGAGATTTAAAGGTCCAATAAGAAAACAGGAATTCTCCGAAGAGTCTCTGCTGGTAGCTACAGCAACCTCTCCTGACATGCACAGGTTATATATCATCCTGTGCTGCTACATCAAAACAAAACGCCCTTTAGAGAGTGTGTATATGTGTGTATGTGTGACTGAATTTTTCTGTTTGTGTGTGTGTGTGTGTGTTTGCAGGGGGGTGGCGCGTGAGCAGCAGAGGGTCACTCTCACTGTTCCTCTCGGCTAAGCCGGCCCTGACCCCAGTCTGAGACTCGACATGCATTAAAGAGAAGCACAATGGAGCTTTTATGGGGCGTGTCACTACGCTTTCACTCACGCTTTACAAATCTCCCTGAACAACCTGACAGCCTGGCATGCTGCTCGCAGAAAACACGCCGCCACCTCCGTGCCAACTGGCCCAAAGTGAAGGCTGAGAGAGAGGAACTAAAACAAGGGACGAGAAACTCAGGAGTTTGTGCACTAATCCCTTGTTAAGAGAGAGCAGTGCTGTTGTTCCACGCTGCTTTAACCAAAACAACAAGAGTGCTGCAATTAACCGCTAATAATTATCAGCAATTTCTTGATTAGAACAAGCACCAGCATTACCGAGCGAACATTATTGCGTAATAGCTGCAACTAAAGATCAATGTGTGTGTTCCTGCAGATGTGTGTGTGTTTCGCATGAATGATACATCAAACATGCAGGCGGACAGGTTCTCAAATAGCTCCAGCGTGCCGTGCTGAGTCGACAAATCGCACGGTAAGAAAAGAAGCACCGGAGAGAGAAGGAGGCGACACACCAGCGAGTCTCCTTTCAGCAGGTTTAGCTTCTCTGAAATGTGTAATTACAATCAGCTCAAGGTCCCGACACGACACACACACGCAGTCATTTAGATTCAGTTTGGCAACAGCTCTCTTTCTGTAAAAGTGTAATAGTGTAAAAGAAAAGTCATCTTCTTTAAAATATGAGAGCAAAAAGTGAAGCTGAGCAGCAGCTTTTACCGGAGAAAAGTGGAAAAGGATTCAACCATGAAGTAACAAACCTGAAGTGTCACAGAACTGTTCACACCCTCAGAACAATCCTCGTGATGGAAAGGTCAAGAGTCATCACTTCACTTTGTTTTTCTCGAAGATTTCTACCAAAATTAATGCTGCAAGATTATACAGGTTTGATGTGTTTATGTGAGCCCTGAGCAGTGGTGTGCACAGAATATTTGAAGGGCCGGGGCTAAAAAGAAAAGGCACATAATGTCACAATTTTTCTTCCCATTAGAGCTTTTAAGCGTGTGATTTTGCCTTGAGAACACTGATGTGAATTTTGGCTCCCAAGAAGACACTTAAGAATGTGTTTTTGCCTCAGAGAGGACACTTAAGTGTGTGTTTTGGCTCCTATGGCTGTACCTTAGTATGCTTTTTGGCACCCAAGAGAGTATTTACAGACTTTTTGGCTTCCAAAAAGACAATCAAACATGCATTTTGGCTCCCAAATATATATCTGAACAAAGTATTGCCTCCAAGAAGGCACTCTGGAATTCTGGCTCCCAAGAGAGCACTTAAGAATGTGCTTTTGCTTCAGAGAGGGAACTTAAGTGTGTATTTTGGCTCCCAAGAGGCCAAACACACGTTTTTGCTCCCAAGAGTGCATTTCAGCATGGATTTGGCTCCCATAAAGGCATTACCACACTTTTGGCTCCCAGGAGGGCTCTTATAGACTTTGGCTTCCAAAAACACACTCAAACATGTATTTTGGCTCCAAAATGGATATCTAAACAAAGAATTGCTCCCAAGAGGGCACTAAAGTGTGTGTTTAAACTCCCAAAAGGGTACTTCAGTGTGACATTTTGGCTCCTTCTAGGGCACTTTAGCACACTTTTTGGCTCCAAAGTTGGTACTCCAAGGAGGCATTTAAGCACACTTTTTAGCTTCTAAGACGGCACACAAGCTTGCACATGTTTTTGCTCCCAACGAGAAACTTAAAAGTGTGCTGTTGCATCAGAGAGGGAACTTAAGTGTATATTTTTGGCTCCCAAGAGGGCAAACACACATGTTTGTGCTCCCAAAATGGCACTTCCATGCTTTTAGGCTACTAAGAGAGATCTTGAGTATGTGATGTGGCTCCTAATAGCACACTTAAATGTGTGTTTTGGCTCCAATTGTTATTTTTTAGCACGCGTATTTCAACAAAGTATTGCTCCCAAGAGGGCACCTAAGTTTGTGTTTAGACTCCCAAAAGGGTACTTCAGTGTGATATTTCAGCTCCTCAGAGGGCACTTTAACACACTTTTTGGCCCCCAAGTGGGTACTTACAGGTTTTGCATCCCAAGGAGGCATTTAAGCACACTTTTTAGCTTCTAAGACGGCACACAAGCTTGCACATGTTTTTGCTCCCAACGAGAAACTTAAAAGTGTGCTGTTGCATCAGAGAGGGAACTTAAGTGTATATTTTTGGCTCCCAAGAGGGCAAACACACATGTTTGTGCTCCCAAAATGGCACTTCCATGCTTTTAGGCTACTAAGAGAGATCTTGAGTATGTGATGTGGCTCCTAATAGCACACTTAAATGTGTGTTTTGGCTCCAATTGTNTGTGTGTTTAAACTCCCAAAAGGGTACTTCAGTGTGACATTTTGGCTCCTTCTAGGGCACTTTAGCACACTTTTTGGCTCCAAAGTTGGTACTCCAAGGAGGCATTTAAGCACACTTTTTAGCTTCTAAGACGGCACACAAGCTTGCACATGTTTTTGCTCCCAACGAGAAACTTAAAAGTGTGCTGTTGCATCAGAGAGGGAACTTAAGTGTATATTTTTGGCTCCCAAGAGGGCAAACACACATGTTTGTGCTCCCAAAATGGCACTTCCATGCTTTTAGGCTACTAAGAGAGATCTTGAGTATGTGATGTGGCTCCTAATAGCACACTTAAATGTGTGTTTTGGCTCCAATTGTTATTTTTTAGCACGCGTATTTCAACAAAGTATTGCTCCCAAGAGGGCACCTAAGTTTGTGTTTAGACTCCCAAAAGGGTACTTCAGTGTGATATTTCAGCTCCTCAGAGGGCACTTTAACACACTTTTTGGCCCCCAAGTGGGTACTTACAGGTTTTGCATCCCAAGGAGGCATTTAAGCACACTTTTTAGCTTCTAACATGTCACATAAGTTCCCGATTTAGCTCCCGAGAAGACACTCAAGAATGTGTCTTTGCTTCTGAGAAGGAACTTAAGCATGCATTTGGCTCCCAAGAGGGCAAACACACATGTTTTTGCTCCCAAAATGGCACTTCCATGCTTTTTGGCTCTTGAGCATGTGATGTGGCTCCTGAGAGGACACTCAAGTATATGTTTTGGCTCTTTAGACTGTACCTTAGTATGCTTATTGGCTCCCATACGGGTATTTCAATAAAGTATTGCTTCCAAGAAGGCACTCTGAAATTTTGGCTCCCAAGAGGGCACCTAAGTGTGTGTTTAGACTCCCAAAAGGGTACTTCAGTGTGATATTTTGGCGCCTTCTTGGGCACTTCAGCACACTGTTTTGCCTCCCAAGTGGGTACTTACATGCTTTGCCTTCCAAGGAGGCAGTTTAGCACACCTTTTATCTTCTAAGACTACACATAAGAGTGTGCTTTTGCTTCAGAGAGGGCACTTGAGTGTGTCTTTTGGCTCCCATAAAGGTACATCTACGCTTTTTTGCTCCTAAGACGACACCTACATGTGTTTTTGCTCGAAAGAGGGCACTTAAATGTGTGTTTTGGCTCCTAAGACTGTACCTAAGTATGCTTTTTAGCTCCCAAGAGGGTATCTAAAGACTTCGGCTTCCAAAAAGACGCTCAAACATGCATTTTGGCTCCCAAGCTGGTATTTCAACAAAGTATGCTCCCAAGAGAGCACTTAAGTGTGTGTGTAGACTCCCAAGGGGGCATTTTAGCACACTTCATAGCTTCTAAGACTGCACATAAGCTTGCATTTTGCCTCCCAAGAGTACATTTATCATTTGTTTTTGCTTTCAAAAGGTCACAGTCGCTTGCGATTAGGTGATTATTCATGCAAATTACTTCTGGGTGATGTAGCTGTTTGGAAACAAAGAACTTGCAAGAAACATGCACAAGCCTTTCAGATTTCACTTTCCTGGTAATAAGAAAACAGCTTTTATGCTTCTCGTTGTTCTTAACTGCAGACAAAGTCAGTACAAAGACGTACTGGCTGCTCGTGATGCGTATCAAAAAGTTGCAAAGTAATGCAGAAAATACTTAGAGAGCTGACTTTTTGGAGTCACAAATAAAGAAAACACCGCTTCTTTTTTCTCAGAGCTATGAGTACATTTGACACACTGATCACATGAACACTCTGGGCCTGATTTACTGAAGGATTCCTCATTTCTGCACCTGCAAAAAGTGAGCGAACGAGCCAAAACGACAGCATCTAATAATTCAGATGCACATGCAAAGAGTTCAATGAATTCAGTACAGGTGTATCTTATCTATGTGAAAGGAGAAATTTGAATCACCTTTTTCCAATCTGAGTGCCTCTTCACAAAAAGTAGAAGTCTCTCAATCAAAAGTTTGTTTCTTTCTGCTTCTTTTTCCAGTAATTTCCAATGAAACTCCCTGGAGAACCTGACCTCAGTATCAGCGTATAAAACATCAGCTGTGTTTTCTAAAGATGCTTCTGCTTTCTTCCTCTTTCAGAGACAGATAATTAACAACAAAGCTGTCTCTCCGTCAGAGGCAACATCGACTCTGTTTCCTTTTGAACAGTCCTGAAGATCGGGAAATCTCCTCGCTGTACTTAACGACCCGTCGCCTGGCTGGGCCGTCCACTCGGCTGCCATGGTAATGGATGGTTTTAGAGAAGCGCATCGACAAATCTGACCTGGAACAGGATTTAGACGAGGAGCTGGAGGCCTCTTTAACTCGTGGGATGGAGGGCATGATTGAGTGTAATGAGGATGTTCTGGATTTGAAGTGTTACAGCGTGACATTAGCATATTGTGCCCTTGGTATTTCACAAACACGGTGACGGGGAGAAAAACCTTCCAGCGGCTGAACTTGACATTTTCACGCTGCTGCAGCAACAGTAGCTTGCAGGTGATGACAGAGGCGGCCTATTCGGATTAATCAGAACACAAATTTGGCTTCATCTTCAGTTTTCGGAAAACACATGGTAAAAAGAGGCTCTTCTCTGTTTGATAAAAAATTCCCTTTCCTTTCTTTGGAAAGAAGATGATACAGAAGGTTTATAACAACATTTCTGAAACAATATGCCCATGAATTTACAAGAGCAGAAAACATCTTAGTCTCTGGGTTCTTGGCACTTTTTCTAGCGACGCTCAGAATATGAGCCGTCTAAAGATGATGTGCTTTCATTCAGGTTTGTAAATATAACACTCTTGTTACATGCATCTTAATCATGCTGCTTCTTGCTACATACTGTACACCAGAGTATCATCAACATAACTATTGACAAAAGCAGTTTAGTTACCTCGCTGACATCTTGGCTTATATTTACAAATATCAAAGATGGTTTTAGTATCACGAAAAAAAAGTGGTGGTCGTGACTTCAACATACTTCAGCATTAATGTGGCTGTGTCCTTATGCAGTACTCCTCCAAAACACATGAGGGCAGTGTAGTCTAGTACCTCTTTACATTCCCTCAACATTTCCTGCTTCTTTTTTTACTGAAATTTTGAGCATATTATGTTAAATTGGAGCTGGTACAGGCACTGTTGCCAACTCAGCGACTTTCTCGTTAAATCTGGCGACTTTCCAGACCCCTTGGCGACTTTTTTATGTCAAAAGCGACTAGCGATAAATCGTGCGACTTTTTCTGGCGTCATAGGCGACTTTTCTAGTGTTTGGCAACTGACGTGAAAGCATGTATCACTCTGAAGTCACCATCCTCAACGACCATTCGTTCAACGGCTCATTTAAAACCAGTCACAGCCGCTCGCTGGGTCGGAAAATAAATTCACTCGCAATATGCAGTCTTGAAAACTACCTTGACTTTTAAAAAATCTCTTTTTACGTATTTCCAATTGTTTCTGAAAGAGCCTGGTAGTCTCCTCTGCGCCCAACCTTCAAAATTACAAAAATATATCTTATCGTCTCTTAACAATATGTATAAAAATGGGAAGAAACACTGTAAAACAGTCATTTTTCAGTCTTATAATCAAGAGAAACATTAACTCTTTTTCTCAAAAGAAAAGACGCTGAAAATGAGTTAGAAATTTTAAAAATAAACGGATTAAAATTTTAAACAAGCTGAGAGAGACAGAGATGAATATAAAAGCCAATTTCTGCTGGTTGAAAATACAGAAAATTAAAAACAGGATTTTTAAAGGTTTTTTTCATATTAAGTCAAGACTTTATAATAAAAAGTCAAAATTATCAATTTTTTGTAAGTTGTGAATTCACTTTGTTTTACTTCTTTTTGTTACCAATGCTGAAACCTCATAATAATTCAGAAAAATGTGCAATATCTATATCACATGAGTATTATGTAAATAAGAGAATGTATCTGATCATTATAATTGTTATTGTCATTACTGTCATAATTACTGCTTCTGTTTTTGTTTTAGTTATTATTATTTTCTGTTACGACTGCTATTCGTATATCATTATACTTCTTACTTACTTATTATTATTATCATTAGTACTGTTATACTGTCCTATACTATTAAACTATTATATTATATTATACGATTATTATTATTATTATTTGAGTTCCGGTTCCTATGCACATATACACACAGGCACAGAAGTACACTTGAATACATCATACATTAAAAGCTTTATTTTTTTATGTTTATATCTATTTCTTTTTTTATATTTTTGATAGTTTTCACTTTTTTGGATTGTCTATTGTGTACAGTGGTGTGAATGTGACGGAGATGTCAATTTCCCTGATGGACACACCTAAAGGGATCAATAAAAGTAAAATCTATCTATCTACATATCTTATAAAGTTCATGATATTCTCTGATAGGTGGAAATATTTGGTTTCAACTGTGTGTGTTTCTTAGCAAACCATTCTAATTGTTGCTACATCAACCAGAGCAGATACTGTTGAATTTTGTCCCCTGTATTTTGATTATGAACAGCTGAGAAAGAAAATAATTACCTGTGTGTTTTAGTATTTTGAGACTTCTTTTGTAATCCGTGCACGTCTGTCAGAGCCAATCACATTAGAGGAATCACTGAAGGTAACTTTGTGGATTGTTATCATCACTCAAACAATACAATTACAAACAGCCTCTCTTCTAACCGTCGTTTATCATTTTTAGAGCCACACTGAACGTTAAATTAGATCCAGCTCTGAAACGATCGATCTACCAGCGCAAGAACAAACTGAAGGACTAAAAGCAGCCGTGCTGAACAGCGAGCTGCTGCGGGCCGAGGAAGTTTGACGAGTGCAGAACTGGCAACCTGGACCCGCGGCTCTGTGAGAGAGAACTGATGGTGGAGCCGAACGGGGGGACAGGTCCCGGACCGCTAGAGGCCAGGAGTGGGGAGTGCTGATTGATTTTTTTGTTCTAAAAGAGACACAGAGAGACAGTCAGGCTGGATGAACAAATAAGAAAGATTCAGTTCATTTTAAAAGACTTCTATCCCCCGAGACACACAGCATGTCACAAACAGCTCTCATCATCTTTTCACAAAGGTTTTATTGTTTTAAATTGTCAGGAAAGTGCCCTAAACGTGACACATCAGACACAGAATATTGGATTAAAGCAGCTTATAAATACTTGATATTAGAGCTGCAACACTCCTTCAAACAAAGAAGCTGAAGGGTCTTGGACTCTAAAAGCTTTGTGCCATTTTTTCATTCTTCACAAGCAGTTTAGGCTTCATTTAATCCTCTTTTAATATTCTGAAACAAGTCATTTTACCGGAGGTTTCTAGTGAATCTAATAAAAACAGATTTGACTACAAATAAGACAGAAACACTTGATTTGATTTCTGTTTTTAGACGTTAGGAAGACCCAGTTCATCAAACTCACTTCCTGATCACCAACCAATCAGAAACAAGAAGGGGCGGGACTTTTAGAAGTTGCTTAGCATCAAAACTGAAAGTAAAGAGTAACTGTTAGACCAGTTATGCAAGAACCGTGCTTCAAAATGCGACCAGGAAATGACTGTTGAATAATACTGCAGGGTTAGGGGAAAGGACACATTCTTCTTGCCCTCTTGAACTGGTTGTAAAATTATTTCTCTGTCTCTCTAAGTTGGAATAATTCACTTTAGAAATATGTGCAATATAACATATACCATGTGTATTATGTAAAAATAAGAGATTGTGTATATTATCATCATTGTTATTATAACTGCTTCTATTATTGTTACAGTATTTTTTTTTACAACTGCTATCATTATACTATTATTATTGCTATATTATAGCTATACTATTGTCATTGTTATTATCATTATATGATCACTACTATTATTATATCATACATTATTATTATATTCCTGTTCCTATGCACATACAGAATCCCTCTCAGGCACATTTAGCATACTTGAATACATCTCAGAGCTCTATTTATGTTTATTTTTCTTTTTAAATATTTTCAATTGACTCTTTTGAATGCCTTTGTGTATGAGTACAATGCTGTGAATGTGATGGAGATGTCAATTTCCCTGATGGACACAACTCAAGGGATCAATAAAAGTACTATCTATCGAATAAAACAAGAAATATACAGCTCTGGAAAGAAGTAAGAGACCACTGCAATTTTTTTCAGTCTGACAACATGACTCCCTAATTCCAAGTATTGTCATTTAGAGCATTTATTTGCAGAAAAATGAAAAATGGTCAAAATGCCAAAACAGTCCACTGTTTTCAGACTTTAAATACTGCAAAAAAAAAAAACAAGTTCATATTCCATTTTAAACAACACATTACTATTGTTTTAACTTTGGAAGTATTCAGAAATCAATATTTGGTAGAATAACCCTGATTCACAATAACATCTCTCATGCATCTTTGCGTTTTTTCCACCAGCTTTGCAGAGGAGAGTAATGACCACAGAAATGGTTTTTATATATTTCCAAGTTAAATAAGATTTAACCTCATCAGTACCTTGTAAGGTAGAAACAGGTAGAAACAGGTGAGCTTGTGCTGGAATTCAACAGACACTGCAATGGAACGACTGTCATATATGGGTCAAAGACGTGACGTCCCTTTTTTTGTGTCCGAGTGCAATATTTCCTTCCATCATGAATTGAGTATTTCATCACATGTATTTCTTTATTCTATGAAACCTGTGTTATTTGAACACATCTTTAAACTATTAAAATATAACATGTTTTTTTGTGTTTTGGTTCCTCAAACCCCCAAAATGTCAGGTGGTGCAACCGTGCTGACAAGTATCCACAGTAATTAAACTCTAAAAATTGAATGTCAGTTATTGTTAATGGAAATTAAAAATACAGTGGCATTATTTTATGCTTGAACCTTTTTAAATAAAACATTCTTTGCAAATAAAAAGAATTTGAAAGCTGTTGAGAAATGTAAAAAACTTTTGTCCCGTAATTTTCACCTTATCAAATGTCAGGGTGGTGCAACCGTAACATTAGACTTTTATTTTAAAGTGAAGAGAATAAAACAGGAAACAGGAAACTGCATCAGCCAGAGGAGCCCAAATGACATTTGTGACCAAGTGGAAAAGTTTGTAGATTTCTCTGAAATACTGATAAAAAAGGTTTTTTCACTTCATTGGTGACTGGAACAATTTCCATGTCAGGTGGTACAACCAATGTAATAATGTGAAATGTTATTTTAACATCAAATTATTTATCTTATTCACAAATAAAACAAATGAAACACACAAAATGAAAATGTATGAGTCACTACAGACACTTGAGAGATACTTGCCAATAATTTCACACAGAAAAAATAACAGGAACATATAAATATATTTTCATATATTTGGTTGCCCCACCTGACATTTTTGGGTGCTCAAATTAGAAATACTAAAAAATAATGAACCTAAAAACTTTGAAATGTTGGTCAACTACTGAAATCTGTTAGAAAACATAATTCTTCACTCAGAAATATGTTTTTATCCATTTTCAAAGAACTTTTTAAAAATACGTTTTTGGACCCTCTTTTTGTCATTGACCCATATGTAGAGATGCTGAAACCTGAAAATTTGCAGTGGTCTCTTAATTTTTTCCAGAGCTGTATATTCAAGGTTTGGTGGTGTATTTCATTTTTTTAAGGGGGTGAGAGTCCATAAGTGGAAGCCGCAAAAAGCCTAAAGGAGAAGAAAGTTAAATCAACCCTGGGGAAAAAGGTAGACATGTTTGGTTCCACCTCGACAGCGGTAAGCAGCTCCCAGGTGGGACTGTGTGTGTAACTATGAGCAGATCTGCAGTCTCAGCAAAACCCCCACGAGGGACACGCAGGCGACAGAATGAGGCCGATACATCTGAAAGGCACCCGCCCTCACCGCCGTCTGGAGGTCGTTTTCACCTCACACGCTCATAACGGTTTAAACTCTGACCGAAAAGGAGGCTGGGAGGGAAGTTTGATCGTGTCACAGGAGTCGTCCTGTTTGTGCAGCGGCGCTAACAGCTATAAATGACACTGAGGCTCAGACAGGCCAGGAGGAGGGAAGAGCTGCTGTGTCATCTGCCCGCAAACTTCTCGGCAGGTCCCGCCGAGTATTCTGGGCCGGCGGACTGGCGACGTGCCAGCCAGTGTGTAACGTGCAGAGATGGAGAGAGAGAGAGAGGGCAGAGGAGGCGAATGTCACTCTGTTTTCATCATGATGCACAGAGGAGACAGATACCATCACAGAGACACTCCTGACTGCAGCTCCTCCGGGCAGAAAGGATGCTGACGAATCAAAAGCGGAAAGAGATACTACGTTTTCCCATGCTGCTCCTGCCATAACAAATGTCGCCGGCTCAGACATGAAAAGAGGAGGATCAGCTTTTATCTCCATGTTCCCGCTCCTGGACCGCTCGGTGCAGCTGAGATTAAGAAAACTCTGTACAGGAGACTTAAGGATAACTCTCCTGTTATTCTGCCTTCAGATGAATTTATTTGGCAGACGCGTTTGTCCAAAGAGACACGAAGCCTGAATGAGTCTCTTTTTTAGCTCAACACAAATCCCACAGGCAGCAGGAAATTTATTTTACTGATGAGCAGCTTGTTACGGCTGCACATTTCAATTCCTAACCCAGAATTTCACTCCATTGTGAGAGAATGTGAAATAATTGATCCCTGTAAAAGCGGCTGGATCATGAGCTACTGCTGCTCCTCTGGTTTCTTAAACTTCATGTTCTCAACAGTCAATCATTACCTATTTCTCTTTACTTGGGAGCTTTGACTTGTTGGAAAAAACCTTGCAATATTCCTCGTCCCTGTTTTAGGAACCAAAAACCTGGAGCTGTAATAGCTCACACTAACTACTGACAGGATCGATACTGAAAATCGATACCTCCAATACCTGATCTTTATGCTCTAAAATCTGTTCTCAAATCAAAATATTGATACTTTTGCTACTTAAGATATTTGACGTAATGTTTTTCATTGAGGGGAACACAGGAAAGGAACTAAACTATTGAGATTTTGTCTGAATGAAATGTTGTTGGTGAGAACTACTTTTTCCACTTCCTCCAGCTGGAACGCAAAAGTGTGGAATGGGTCAATGACAAAAAGAGGGTCTAAAAACGTATTTGTAAAAAGTTCTTTGAAAATGGATAAAAACATATTTCTGAGAGAGGAATTATTTTTTCCAACAGATTTCAGTAGTTGACCAACATTTCAAATATTTTAGGTTCATTATTTTTTAGTATTTTTAATTTGAGCACCCAAAAATGTCAGGTGGTGCAACCAAATATATGAAAATATATTTATATGTTCCTGTTATTTTTTCTGTGTGAAATTATTGGCAAGTATCTCTCAAGTGTCTGTAGTGACTCATACATTTTCATTTTGTGTGTTTCATTTCTTTTATTTGTGAATAAGATCAATAATTTGATGTTAAAATAACATTTCACATTATTACATTGGTTGTACCACCTGACATGGAAATTGTTCCAGTCACCAATGAAGTGAAAAAACCTTTTTTATCAGTATTTCAGAGAAATCGACAAACTTTTCCACTTGGTCACAAATGTCATTTGGGCTCCTCTGGCTGATGCAGTTTCCTGTTTCCTGTTTTATTCTCTTCACTTTAAAATAAAAGTCTAATGTTACGGTTGCACCACCCTGACATTTGACAAGGTGAAAATTACGGGAAAAAAGTTTTTTAAATTTCTTAACAGCTTTAAAATTCTTTTTATTTGCAAAGAATGTTTTATTTAAAAAGGTTGAAGCATAAAATAATGCCACTGTATTTTTAATTTCCATTTACAATAACTGACATTCAATTTTTAGAGTTTAATTACTGTGGATACTTGTCAGGACGGTTGCACCACCTGACATTTTGGGGGTTTGAGGAACCAAAACACAAAAAAACATGTTATATTTTAATAGTTTAAAGATGTGTTCAAATAACACAGGTTTCATAGAATAAAGAAATACATGTGATGAAATACTCAATTCATGATGGAAGGAAATATTGCACTCGGACACAAAAAAAAGGGACGTCACCTCATTGACCCAAATGCGTAAGCGCAAAATAAACAAATGCATAAGCGCAGAATGAAGGAAAGATGGAAATTAACCGTTGGCTATAATATTACATACTTACATGTATATGTTTATTAATAAATATTATCCCTGTTTTAAATAAAAGAACAAATGTGTGAGTGAGGAATCAGTAACTGCGTAAGTGTCGCGCATAATGTGTAGCGCAAAATTCATTGTGCAAAATAAGTTGCATGAAATATGTCACGCAAAATACACCACGAAAAATCTGTAGTGCAAAGTAAAAAGGGCTGAATGCATGAATACGTAAGTGCCCAATGTACGGCGCAAAATGAATGAATTTGTAAGCATTGAATGCATGATGGGGAATGCATAGGTGCTGAGTGTGTAACGCAAAAAGCAAAGCGCAAAAATGTCCCCTGCAGACGAAAAAAACAGCAGCCCTCCTCGCTACTCTTGCCTACATTCGTGAATTTTTTTGTGCATAACTATCACAACAAGATCTACAAAAAAAAGTCTCCAAAAACTGTAGTGAATCCCAAACAGTAAGTTTGGAAATCTGAGTTTGATGTCAGATTTTGACGATTAATAGGGTGACTAAGTGAACGAACAAGTCCTAATTATTTTTTTCATCTTTGAATTAGATATGTAAACTAAACACATTGACAATGCCATTGTTTTTTTAGCTGAGGCAGATCTTGCTGCACATGAGGCGGCAGCAACGTGTAAAACATGCAGTGAATTACATACAGGAAGTTAGGAAATTTGAGTTTAATGTCGGATTTTGACGATTTATAGGGTATCTATGCTAGACATATTGACAACGAAAAGCCATTGTTTTTAGCTGGGGTTGATCTTGCTGCACATGCGGCGGCAGCAACATAGCCAGACTCAAAAATAAAAAAATAAAAAATCTAAATCAAATGATTAAAGAGCAAAATTCTTAAGGGTAAAATCTGGGCATAGGCTTTAAAATTTCATGCAGGGGGTTAAAAAGTCATTTTGGATTATTGTCCTGTTAGTTAGTTTGTAGTTTAGACAATGAACCGTTGCTTGTCTTTATAAAACAGGACACAGCGTGTTTGTCTTTGACCTGCAGGTGTCTTGCATTAGCACTCATACTAGGAGATAAAACCTGAATATTTGAGATTTACAAAGATCCAACAATTTAATTTAACGTACCCGTCTCATTCCAGTGAAACGCTGGGAAACAAAACAACCCTAATCCTGCTGCATCATCTACCATCATTATTAGCATAAGCTGTATTGTGTCTGTATGATTCATGGTTCTGTGGTCAATCGTGTGTGAAAATGGTCACCGAACTCTGGTGATAAACTTCTGTAACTCCGACTGTACGGCTCCTCCTTTGGGCTGCAGACATTTTTCATCTGCTCATTAAAAGGAGCCAGACAACAGAGCACCATTCTCATTTTGACAGTCGTTTGGACGGGAGGAGGGTGCAGGCCGGGGGTAGGGGGTTATTAAGTGGAGGAGGGGGGGGTACGAGTGGCCCGGCGAGGCCGTCCAGCTGGCTGATAATGAGGTCGTCCTCGCCCCCGCCCCACTCTCCGCCACCCGGCACTTCACCGTCCCCTTGTGTGTGACCAAAGGTACACAATGGCCTGGTAATGAGAGGGAGGGGTCTTCGCCTCTGCACACATGCTGTCTGAGAGAAAAGGGGGGGGGTACAGTATTTTAGACTCCAGAGGAACCACGGAGTGCTGTAAAAGATAACGAACTCTGAGCTCAGGTGGCAGCCTCGGTTATCTGGGGGGTTGTTACACGGACCCGTTATCAGCTCAGATGGAGGGTCGTGTCATAGTTTGTGTCCTTTAGTGGGATATTGACCAGCTAAAGTGCAGTTTTTAGGAGTTTCTAGAGCTGTAAAGGGGATTATCTGCTTCTGCTGAGCTGGAGAACGAGCTCAGGCACAGAAGAGACGCATCCTCAGTTAAAACTTAATTAAAAGCCCCGGGCTTTTATTTGAGTTGATCTGAGTAAACTTGGTTGAGAAATGCTATAAAAGCACCTGTCAGACTAACACAGGGTCACAGCCTCTGTAACTAAAATTCATGCTTTTCTGACAGAGCCAAACCTGGACTCTGATGTTACCTAAAACTACTGCAGATTTAAAAAATACAGTGTGAAAGTTTCCAGTCGAGACCTGCTTTTATTTGGCAAAAAAAGAGCAGCCACACCCCTGCTGAAAGGGACTTGGTGTTGAATTAAGAACTGTTTTTGTTCAAGGTTTCACTGTGACTCTGAGTCATGAGGAAGTGTCGGGTCCTTTAATGGAAAAAGAGCCGTGAAATACTTATCACTCATTATTTCTTTTAAAGTAATATTATTACTTTACTCATTACTCCCTGCCGAAAGTTATATATTAACCCTTTGGTGCATAGTGGTCACTACAGTGGACACCTATTTAAAAGTTATTTACTCCTAAATTCAATGGTTCATGTGGTGGAAATTCATATTAGCCTGTGTCAGGATATTTTTATTCTTCTTAGGGCCTGAAAAAATGTTTTCAATTCTTTTTCCGTATATATATATATATATTTTTTTTAAAGTTACAAACACTTGCGGGTAAAACAGCGTAATAACTATAAATTATTCAGTGTTAAAATGGATGAAAGAGAGTTAAACTGTTTCGCAAAGCATTAAAAAAAGATTATTAATGAAATTACCAAAAAAAGAAAAAAGAAGTCAAACAAAAACAGTCATATTTACATTAAGTTCACACTGTTTTATGTTGAATGCTCAGTTACAAATATTTGGAAAAAAAAATTGGAAAACTTTTTTTCATGCTTTAAGGCAAATAAAAACCCTCAAGGGAAAAATCCTGTCACTGACTTTCATAATTCATGTATTACAGAGTTAAATTACTGATTATATTCTGTGATTTTTTTTCTTAAGATATCTTTGTCTGCCAGCAAAATATTCTGTCATAACCTGGATAACGTTTCTAACTGATTTTCACCTGCTTTCTGCCGACATACGCTCTTTTTTAAATTCTTTTACTAAGCCCCTGTAGCACTTTGAGATTTCTTGGAGATGAAAAGTGGGTTATGTATAAAATGTATTAATATTATTTTTATTTCTCCATTAAATAGGGAAATTTCACATGACCTTTATGTCTATGTCAAAGTTTTTTTAATCCAGTCTAAGTTGATCTAATATGAAAGAGACATAGTAAAGATTCATAACTTAACTCTAACATGATGCTGTCGCCTTTCTCCTTTGCAAAGCTTAAGTAACAGGTTTATTTCCAGCTGTTTAACTTAAACCTGGGCCTGGGTTGCCAGTTATGTATGACAACAATAGTAAAAACAAGCCAAGAAAACTCCTAAAAGATGCTGAGTTCTGCTGGAAAACCTCAAACCTGGCAACCATGCTCGCTGCTCGGCAGACAAACATAACATTAATCTGTGGATTTTGGCATTTAGAAACATAAATAACAATGTTAAGAAAGTAACAAGTCGCTTTTTGGGTGAGTAACTGTAATATTACCTGATTTCAAGAGTAATTTGTTACACTAATATTATTACAGTGATAAAGCTACAAGCAACGCACTTGCGCACAACTCGTCTCTTCTTGTTTTTAACTCACATTTTCACATCATGATAGAAACATTCATTTTAAAACTTAAGCTCTAAGAGTCTTAGAAACAACAGTAAAACCTGAATATGGAGATAAATTTGGCTGTAAAGCAGAATAATTGTAATAACCAGCTCAAAGTGTGGATGAAACACATTTAAAGAGCTCATATTATTTCACTCAGTGCGTTTAGAGGAGTCTCACATGTTCATAATGGTCGTTTAAGGAGGTGCTGACAGCTTGTAGTTATTTTTACCACTTTCTATTTCAATGCCATTAAATGTGCTAACCTTAAGCTAGCAAATCTGTGTCATTATTTATCTTTATTCTCCAGCTTTCTGTCACTTTTTATGAGTCACAGTGGGGATTAGAGAAATCCGGTTAGAAATAGTGGCATTATTGAAAAAATGGGACACCACACATACACAAAACGTGGTTTAAATGTTAATTTTAGCTCATGAACATGTTTTCGCGGGGCAGGTTTTCAGTGATTTTCTATAGGTGGAAGTTTTCTTTTTAGTGTCAGATTCTGCACTGAAACTGAAAAGTGACCCCTGAGGGAAGTAAAGAGCTGGACGGTGATGTTTTACAGCTGTGTGATGATAAAGAAGAGATTATCTTTGAGAGGAAGAGTGATTGAGAGCTCAGAGGAGGAAGGATAAGATTCAAAAGACGTCTGATGGAGTCTTCCCTCAGAGCGTATCAAGCTGTGTGGGCAGGTCTCCGTCTTCACCGCCGAAGTCATTATTAAATCATGACAACACGCAGCCCCAGAGAGCGAGGAGTGCCAGCACCCGTCTGCCTCGCCACTCTTTGGCTTCTTCTCATCTTCTATAACGAGCTCGCTTCACTTCAAACCAGAACGCAGATCTATAGGCTTCCAGGATGCACAAACACATGAAGCGCTCAGGGGCTTTTTCCCCTCACACGGCTTCTGAGACGGACATACGGCTCTAAATAGAGCACTTAAAATGTGATGGAGGACTCGGAGGAATACTGCAGCACTGACCGAACACAGCAATGTGCTTTAAGAAGAAGCCGACAGTCGGTGCTTATGGATTTAGAAAGTGGTTAAAACGTGATGCAGTGGTTTGTGCACAGAGTTCTGCAACCAATCCATGGAGTTCCCTGACCTTCTGCGTGCTTATGTGGAACGCCAAAGCCTGACACCAGACTCACACAAGATAACAGATCGACAAATGTGCTGATTCATGTTTTTACTATGTGTGTGGAGTTCTCCTAACCTGACACGGACAGTTTCATATATCTGCCACGGAAATGTTTCACCAGTCCATCTGGGTAAGGGGAGCTAGCGAGTGTTTTCAGACCTTACGGAAAATACAGCAGCTGGTGATTGGACCGTTCAGCCTGACGTACTCATCACAGACAAATCCACATCAAGCCACAATATGGCGTTGGGAATGTGCAACCTGACACCCCAGACAGACAGTTCAAACTGCTACGGAGATATTTCAAGAGTCTGTTTTTGCTCAAAACATCGTTTCCTGTCAGAAAGGCTGTAAGTAACGTTCTCTGTTCTTCTTTTAAAGAAGAATTTGGCCCAATTCCAATTCCTTTCTTAACCCTCAATCTTAGTAGCCCTCAAAACCAAGTGTTAAGGGCTATCTTGTGACTTAGAAATGGGACACCCCTTAAATGCAAATGAAATTGTTGTGGACTGTCTGTCAGTTATTCCTTCAGTTAGCGTTATCAAAAAAATATCTGTATAAATAACACAACCACGGACATATTCAGCTGTCACAGCATACCATAGTTTATTGAAAGGTAAACACCAGCTATAACTATCGTTACATAACTCTGCGGCTACAGGAGATGACATTAGCCCGGTCATCTTATACCATTATCAGCACAAGCATGTTATATAGGCTGTTATCTTGATAAAACAATTACATTACCACGGAGAAAAATGACCATTTTGTAACGTTAACTAACTTAAACAATAGCAACATGGCTTGTCCGCACCGGACGCTATTGACAAAAGATTGTAAAATAAAAATAAATGTTATGCAACAACGAGGTAAATAATCCATAAAATGGGTCTAAACTAAGATAATACAATGGTTTTCGTAATATTTATATCTCCATTAACAAAGAAAATACTATATTTGTAGCTCGCCTTCTCTGCCGCTTTGGACGCCATGTTTATTTACTAAAAATACGCAATGCATTCTGGATGTCCCTTAGTCCCAAGGGTGGTGTCGGAAAATCTCAGTATTGAGGGAGATACAGCCTCAAATAAAATGTATTATTATTATCAAAAACACTCTCTCTTGGGAGGGACTTGTCCACCTGTGAGTGTTTTGAGGGCTCACGGCATCATCTACTAATCGTTGAGAAGAGTAAGATCGATACTGTTTTTATACCAGAGGCTTCAAAGTCAAGAAAATAAATCTAGATAAATCTTGTCACCTTATTGTTTTTTTGAAGTCACCAGATGGGTGAGAAAATGTGTTAAAGATGGCAGCAAAGTTACAAAACTGTGTGCAAAACAGGTGTCGTTGCTCTGGCATCCTGCTAAACCTTATTCTCTCAAAAGCAGTGGAGCAGAGAGACAAGAAAATGTGATTGTTTGTTAAATAGGAAGCTGGGAAAGGAGACATCACCTTTAAATGACTTTTCTGATATCAGATCACGGCAATGCTCCGTCAGCTTGTTCACAACAGATAATAAACACACGTTGTGATTAAAGGAGGACAGGACCTCCCTGTTGATGAGGCAGTTTTGTTTTCCGTTTGTGGAATAAGACACACAAGTGGTTCCAGAAATCTTGCCTCAGCTGCATAAGTCAGATCAATCCTGACATCTTCACTCTCTGCAAACCTTCAGCGAGGCCAAAATCTGTTTAGTTGATGACTGTATTTCACTCAAGGCTACGTCTCCCATCATACGACTGTGAGCTGTGTTGTTCTGACGGCCTGTCTGTTCCCTGTGTTTGGAGGAGAGGTGAGAAACACAATGAGTCAGACTGACTTACAGCCTGCCAAGCTGCTGTCAGCCTCCCTAAATATAACTGCTAAACCCATTTGTTACAGTGCAGCGGAGGAGCGAACACAGGACCAACCTCCAACCGACGGCTCCGTGGATGTTCTGCTGTTTCCAGATCTGGGTTAAGCCGAGCAGCGGTGTTCTCTGAGATGATGCCTTTTAGCCACGGTATCGGCACCAGCAGAGTCGGTCCTTGAAATAACTCGACTGCTACTGGAAGATTTGCTTTGAGCGTCTGCAAACATGTTCATGATCCCCAGAAGATGCACCCCCGACTGTTGTTGATCCCCTGATATTTCCTCAAGAGCCACGATCAGGGTGAAGCTTCAGGGAAAGCGTCTCAACTGTAAGCTGATATCTAGCATCTTACAAAAGTATTCATGGTCGTCAGAGGATGCATCCTTCTTGTGTCTTTTTCTTAAGGGTACAAATACACTTGATGAAAAACGGTGAATGAGATGCTCCTCAACACTTGTATCATTACAACTTTTTTTTAATTGTTTCTTTTTAACATGTTTTTAGAGTCCCCAGAGGCTGATCCCAACAATTTAGGGAAGGACTGCACGGCAAAAACTGAAATCTAAGCAAGTCATTCTGTCTTATTTTTAGTAAAATTCGTTTTACTATTCTTGATTTGAGCCACATTTACTAGACAAGGTCATAAAAGTGTCTCATTTCAAGTTTTTTAAAGACAAAAATGAGGCATCAAGGGGTGCAGACGGCCTAGTGGATATGGCCGCACCATGAGGTTCGCCCTCAAGTGGGTGGCCCGGGTTCGAATCCGACCTGTGGCCTGTTTCCCGCATGTCACTCCCCACTCTCTCCCCCTTTCCAACTCTATCCACTGTCTACTCTCCTCTATCCAATAAAGGCACAAAGGCCCAAAAAATAACTTAAAATAATAAAATGAGGCATCAATTGCTTGTAACAAGTAAAAGATAAATCTGCCCATGGGATAAGATAAAAGATTCTTGTTTGAAGATCTTTCTAATTTTAAGACACTTCCTGGCGAATTCGTCTTATCCCATTGGCTGAGTTTTTGACTTATTACAAGCAATTTACACCTCATTTTTGTCTTTAAAAAACTTGAAATAAGATATTTTTATGACCTGGTCTGGTGAATGTGGCTCAAATAAAAAATAATAAGACAATTTTTACAACAAATAAGACATAAGAACTTGCTTAGATTTCCGTTTTTGCAGTGTGCTCCAGTTCTACTTTAGGATTATCCTTGAAAGCTTTTCATATTTTATAAGTAATTGCAACAGAAATAAGCTGATTTTGTTTCTACAGAAATATTTTCCTCAGAAGATGCACCTGAAGCTGTTGCTGAATCTCTGACTTTCTTGAGAATATTGTTTTTTACAGATATTCATTGTCTCTAGAAGATAGACCTGATCTGTGTTTTGTTTTCTTCCTTCCCTTCTTGTCACAACCTGAGGTTATATAAAATTTTATTTGGACAACTTAATATGACTGTAGCTTGTTCAGGCAGATTTTCAAACATGTATTTATTGTCCTCATAGGATGCATCACACTGATATTTCTGTCTTTTTCTTCAAAACAACAACGCAGCTGATGCACAGTGGTTTAATAGATTTGTCTAACAACCTTTAGCATGATCGCAGTGTTGTTGTTTTGTTTTTTTCAGATTTTCATTGTTCCCAGAGGATGACTTCTGATAATTTAGTTGATTCTTTCTGCATTTCTCTTGTTAGACACTTAGGTTAATATTTAAGTTTGATTGTGTTTCATAGAATGTCACAACAATACATGAGTGTTTATCTAATTTATTTTGTGTGCTGCTCTTGTTCATTGTCCCCAGAAGAAAGATCCAACTGATATTGATTCCTTGACTAATTCGCATCTTAAACCTAAAAGTAATAACTGCTTTTGGACAATATAAAATTTACACACTGCTGTTAGTTAACAGGTTTAAATTTTGTGACACATTTTCTCACATTCATTGTCCTCTGAGGATATAACACATGTTGCAAATACCCGGACATTTTTCAGAGCAACAATGTGGTTTGTGGATGTTGGTTTGAGAAACATGTTTTATACTTGCAGGATTATTGCAGTGGGTTTTTGTTTATGTTTTTTTTTCAGTGTCTTCAGAGGACCAATCTAGCAAATGGGTTTGTTTCCAAATTGTCTGTTTACACACGTTTTCCCCAAAGGTTTTCTTTCTGCTTAGATGATGCATTTTACGAATGATCGGGGGAAATAAGATTTTTTTTGTTGTTGCCTGAAGTTGGAGTTATGATTAGAAACAGATTTGGTTTTTTTCAACCCTTGATCATTATCCCCAGGGGAGGAATCCAACTAATGCTGTTGATTCCTTGGCTTTTTCATGCACATAAACATATTTGTACATATTTATAAATGACCTTCAATCTATATTTCATTGTTTTCTTAATGAAAAAAATGTCCCAACTAGTTTTTAACAAAACACTCTGAAAAACTCCTCGCTAACTCAGGGTTCAGGATCTAAATGCAGATTATTTCCAGATTATGTTTGAGATTATTATCGCAGATACTCAGTAACATATTTTGACTTTGACTCTTAATGCTTCAGGATGTTAAAAGACAACTTTGCAGCAGCTTTGATAGCTGTGTGAATTAAAACATTCGCTCCTAAGGAGGAGGAGGAGGAATCTCATTTTTTAAGGGTGTTAGACTTCAAAGCTCTGCAGCAGAATTAAAACACATTACTCCGGGGTTTCATGCAGAATTGATGGTTTCCTTATTTGCTTTCTGTCGGGGGTAGTTCGCCTGTAGGGTTTCCGTGTCACTGCTGTGAAAGAGCCTGACATAAAGATTCTTTAACCGTCACTACATTTGATAAAAACTTATTAGAGTCATCGATTTAAAGCGTTTAAGGTCGTTTCAATGATCTCCACCTGAGTTAGAGATAAACTCGAGGTGTGAAAAACCTTCTCCTGTCCATTATGTAAATGAGGAAACTGAGGCAGCTGCTGCACAGCCGCCGTGTGTCGATAAGCTCTATATGGACGCGTGTCACTGCAGCACATTTCCATTTACAGCAGAGTCCCTGCGCTTCTCCTCGCCTCACGCCTGCTCTCCTTCCCATTGGTGGAGTCAGACACCAGATATTAACTGGGTCAATGAGATTCCTTCACACTCCTCCGACGGGGAAGCACAGCACAGGAGCGCAGAGGAGAGATGTGAAGGAGTCGTGAGAAGCAGAGATGAGACGACGAGAATCAGGAGAATCTTCAAAGTTGAGAGGAAGAAGAAGAAAAGGAAGTGAGAGAGAGAAGGAGAGAAAGAGCAGGAGGCGGCTGCTCCGACATGAAACAAACGACGTCTGCAGTGATTCTCGCTCAGACGCTGTTGACACATTAAGAATGCAGGCATCCCCTGCTCCTTCTCCTGGAGGAGTGGAACAAAGAAACAAATGATGTGAGGGTGGAAAAGTCTCTCAGTTACCCTCAGTTTCTATTTTTACATGAGCAGGAACAAACAAATACTTCTACTTAGAGGAAGACAAACGTAGAGGGGTCAATGACGTGACGTCCCTTTTTTGTGTCCGAGTGCAATATTTCCTTCCATCATGAATTGAGTATTTCATCACATGTATTTCTTTATTCTATGAAACCTGTGTTATTTGAACACATCTTTAAACTGTTAAAATATAACGTGTTTTTGTGTTTTGGTTCCTCAAACCCCCAAAATGTCAGGTGGTGCAACCGTCCTGACAAGTATCCACAGTAATTAAACTCTAAAAATTGAATGTTAGTTATTGTAAATGGAAATTAAAAATACAGTGGCAATATTTTATGCTTGAACCTTTTTAAATAAAACATTCTTTGCAAATAAAAAGTATTTTAAAGCTGTTGAGAAATTTAAAAAACTTTTGTCCCGTAATTTTCACCTTGTCAAATGTCAGGGTGGTGCAACCGTAACATTAGACTTTTATTTTAAAGTGAAGAGAATAAAACAGGAAACAGGAAACTGCATCAGCCAGAGGAGCCCAAATGACATTTGTGATCAAGTGGAAAAGTTTGTAGATTTCTCTGAAATACTGATAAAAAAGGTTTTTTCACTTCATTGGTGACTGGAACAATTTCCATGTCAGGTGGTACAACCAATGTAATAATGTGAAATGTTATTTTAACATCAAATTATTCATCTTATTCACAAATAAAAGAAATGAAACACAAAATGAAAATGTATGAGTCACTACAGAAACTTGAGAGATACTTGCCAATAATTTCACACAGAAAAAATAACAGGAACATATAAATATATTTTCATATATTTGGTTGCGCCACCTGACATTTTTGGGTGCTCAAATTAAAAATACTAAAAAATAATGAACCTAAGAACTTTGAAATGTTGGTCAACTACTGAAATCTATTAGAAAACATAATTCTTTTCTCAGAAATATGTTTTTTATCCATCTTCAAAGAACTTTTTAAAAATAAGTTTTTACACCCTCTTTTTGTCATTGACCCAGAGACACCTTTAAGCGTCTCCAAGGTGAATGATGTTACCTTTGTAAACAACTAAGAAGGCTTAGGTACTCTGCAGAAAATGAAACCTAATCAAGTTTCGACCATAGGCTGTATTATCGGTGGACGCCATGACAGTGAGGTCACCACAAAAGCTACTCCCCCTGGTGGTCGGCTGCAGTACATGTCAAAATCTCTGTCTCCTAATGCATTCCAGATGAGAGGTGGTAAAACTCTCAAAAAGGATTACACCTTGAAGAAAAGTTTCTCACATCCTTACACTGGGGTGATATGAAGATGTTATTTGGCTGCATTGTGTTCAAGTCCTCTTTTTTTGAAGAGTTGGTTTTTCATTAGTTATTACATGTTAAAAACGAGGTTACAAGTTTCATTTTATGATGATTGGCAGCTGCCGTTTGTGTGTTGTTTTTTAACTGGAATATAAGAAACTTTGGGACAGAGAGCCAAAAAGAGATCAGATTTAAAAAAAAAAAAAAAAGGTATGTTTATTGCTTTTTTGTTACCTAGTTCCACCCAAATTCTCTACCGCACAGACTCTCGTTATACAATGGTGGCTCCAATAGCGCAGCTCTTGTGGCTTCAAAATGGTTTTGACTTCTTATTCTAGTGCAAAATTGTAAGATTTGACTTCGCACAAGAAATGTTCACCTGACAGGTCCAGAAAACTGTCTCAATTCAAGGCATTACAAATCAAAAATGACGCCTAAATTGCTTGAAAAGAGTTTTTTTTTAACTAAAATTGATGTCTCAATTTTTCATAGCTGATTTTTGTAAGCACTTCAGAAGTCATTTTTGTCAAATGCCCACAGTGGAAATGAATGAGACACTGCTGTACATGGATGAATCACACGGGTGCCCTCACTCGTGGTCACAAGGTGATAAACAGTAAAATACTGTAAATTTCTGTTACAATTTTAAACTGTTTATTTTACAGTATTATAATATACCCTGCTGCCCTATATTATTATATATTCTATATTAACCCTATATTATGGTCAAGGAATTTTAAGAATATGTGCGCATTTTTTTTTATAAATACATTTGTAAACAATTTTTACCTTCAGTTTTTATCCTTACGTTAGAGTAATGGCTTTAAATGTATGGAGGGTATGATGTTATTTTCTGTCAAGTTTGTGAATGTAACTATTCATTTTTAAAAACTTCACCAAAGCTTGATTTGAAGAAAATTGTGAATCAAATAGAAATTGCAATATCTGCTGGAAAAATCGCAATTAGATCTTATTCTCTTGAATATGTCACACAACTTCATTTGATCAAAAAACGACCGTCCCTTTAAGGTGTTTTTATGGGAGCCAGGGAAGTGTAGTGTATAAATTTCCCAGTGAAATTACACCTCTATGAAGTCTTACAAGTGTGTTCTCAGCTTCTGTTACTCCCACACCTTCACTGTAACAGACTTTCTCCAACACGTGCTCAGAAATGTTTAGATTTTGTCTCCTCATTGGATTTGATGTCGACTCGATTCCTGTGACAACTCAGGAAATCTGACATGGGACCGGAGCGGTTTTCCCTGACGTGTTATCACTTCCTCCTAATGAAAGATGAATCTATCACATCGCGCACACACACACAACACCTAATAAATCACCTGCTGCTCCTGTTATGCAGGTTGACATTTCATTAGTTCCATTTCATTACTCGTATCAGAGTCATTCTTCAGACGCCAGAGGAGGGAAACATATCTGTTCATGTTCAAAGTGACCACACAGAAGCAGCGGCTGCACTTTTTTCCTCCTCGGTTCAGTCTGCTAACCCTATAACACGAGCGGAGTGAGCTGGTATCAGAAACAGCCATCTGATTAAAGCCATTCTCTTCCTCTCTCACCCTCCATCTCTCCCTCTCTCACTCTCCCCTCCCCTCCCGTCAGAGTCAGCCGGATCATGCCAGGATGTTTCATAACAGGCCTTCTTGTTGGATTTATTCATGCAGAGGTGCCAATCTCTGGGTCAGAGTCGGAAAAAAAAAGGCTCAGGAACAGGTGATGGACTTGAAGAGGATGCAGACCATGATACTGTCTGAACCGATTTGATTTTCACCTCTGCAGTGAGAAAGTTTAACCCCTTACACTCCATCCAATTCTGGCCTATTTACCATGCTATGTTTCAGATCTTATAACTGAAGAAGCACAAGGTCAAAATTCATCAGTGACACCTCATTTGAAAGATTAAAGTCTCTGGTTTCAGAACATGTCATGTTTTATATGAGGCTACATCAGGATAAATGCAGCTGAAGCAACTATTTTATAACCAATTTTTGAACATCACTAACTAAAAGATGCTTCATGTTCTACACCTTGTCATCTACATCTGGGTGAAACTTGAGCTATCTAGGTAAAAACTTGTAGGAGTTAGAGAGTTTTTAGTGTCAGGTGACCACACACTAGCAGATGTATCCCCATTTAATGCAGTCTAGTCTGACAAATTCGCGCAAACAAAACCAGCTGTATCAGTGCTCAGTGTCCTCTTTGTAGTCAACTTTGTTCTCTCTGTGAAAAGGTTTGTTAAACATCCTGAAATTATAGCTCCCACCCATGGATTGTACTGCTCCTGTTGTGTACATGAATATATATGATTACACGCTACAAAAAAAAAAAAAGATTTTTCTGCAGTCTATCTAGCTAAGGCAGGGTTTGTGTGGATGCTAAGGTAGCTGGTTACTGTAAAAGTGATTGACAAGGCTGACAGCCAATAAACAAGACTGTTAGGAAGGTTTTACTCAGCATTAGCTAATGCTACTGGCCAGTTAAGCAGAGAGCTCTTCTTGTATAAATCAGGCTCTCCTGGCATCAAATCTCCGTGTATCAAAATGGGGACACTTCTGTCTTGGAGCCAGACGTCTTAGAAATCAAACACACCAAGTTTTGCCAGATTGACATTGAGGAGGAAATGCTATAAGACTGTGAAGCTGCTGTTATGATGAGAACAAACAACGGACTTTACAGGAGAAATTTCACCACTTGGAATAATTTGATGAAACAACACTTTTGATATGTTTGAACTCTGGATTCCTCTGGTGGAAAGGAGAGTGAATATTCAGGGTACGGGCGTCAGGATGTGACGTAATGACCCCAAACAGGTAGGACGTCCCAGTTGTTGTGATCACTATCAGAGTGATTCTTTCACTAATTACGTTTTGTCGGTCGAGAAAACTGTAAAACAAACTTAGCGACTGAAATGTGGAGAATCTAAACTTTCTGACGTGTCCAATGTTTGATGAAGACATTACTGTTTATACTTTTATGACGTCAGAGGAATGGCAAACGGCTCGCCGATTCTCCAGTGGAGCATAAGAGGTTAAGGAAGCTTGTTTGTATTCCAGCTTTTACTTTGGTGTTAAAACAACCGCAGAAGATACTGCATTGAGCAAAATGGAAGACAGCGCCTGAGCCAACTGCAGAATTCCAACCATCCTGTGAAAATCAAGTCGAGTTTTCAAAGTGTAACATCAAACCTGCGTCACGATTCCCAAAGTGTAATTAAAGCAGAAAGAGGAAGGAACAACCTTCAGGTCCAGTTAGACGACATTCTTATCAGTGAGATGATTCTTCTCTTCTCTGTCTGTCTGAGGTTTATGATTCTCTCAAACTCACCCTGACTAAATGTTTGTAAATGCTTTTATCATCCCCTGCTATCAACAATAAAGCCGTATAAGAGGTTACCTACTGTGTTTGATCATAACAAGAATTAGACGCCTGCATAATGAGCACACAGTGATTTAAATCTGAAGAAATCTGGGACAAGGAAGCTGTAAATTTCATGCAACAGAATAGAAAATGTTGGGGCGCTGCTGCATTATAAACACACGCTCCGTCACGTGACGTGGAAGTGCGGATCCGGAGACGGCTCATGTTTTTCTGGGACAAACCTCAAGGGGAACTCAAAAAAAAAAAAAAATTCTGCAATTATTCAGAGCAGCCTGTTTCTCAGGCTCACTCCTTCTCTGCCTGTTTTTTTTTTCTCCTGTGTACGAGAGAGAGCGTCGTCCTGTGAGTCGCAACACTGCAGCCGAAATACAGGTCAGGAGCCACCGCACAGAAACACCTCATGACTGTTTTTTTTCAGTCACTTATCATTGTTATCTGGAAGTTCCTGGATTTCCAGAGGTAGATGTGGACTTTTTTGACCAAAAAAGAGACTGACTGACTCAGGATTGGTGTGAAATTTGAGTGTTAGCGCAGTCTAACTAAATCTACACAGGAAAATAGTGCACCGAAGACACATTTAAAACTCTGGTAACTTTCAAAATAAAACACAACAAAACCAGATATTATTCAACAAACTGACTAAAAGAGTGGAGCCAGAACAGGAGTAAACAGGTTTGAGGTTTTACAGCCTGACATTAATAAAGAAAGAGGGTCATCCAAATTAGACCAGTGACTCTGAGGGGGAAAAAAAGTTGTTGCACTACACTGTCAGACCAGTAGAGGGCAGTGAGACAACAACGAAGGCCATACAGTATAAACTAACACCACAGGAGGAGACAGAAAAGTCACGTTACACTGTAATTTCCGGACAATAAGTCACTACTTTTTTTCACACACTTTGAATCCAGCGACTCAAACATTAATGCAGCTAATGTTTGGATTTTTACAAGCTTCATGTTGCTAAGACATCAAGACCCAGTTTACGTGACATCAATTCATAACATTTCTAAAAACAAAAACAAAAACTCATTGTAAAAAAAAAAAGTATTTGTATGAAAACACTGCATTCCGCACTCACACATTCCGCACTTACACATTCTGCACTTACACATCCTGCACTTACACATTCTGCACTTACACATTCTGCACTTACACATTCTGCACATACGCATACTGCACTTATAGATTCCACACTTACACATTCTGCACTTACACATTCTAAACTTACACATTCTGCACTTACACATTCCACACTTACACATTCTGCACTCACACTTTCCACACTTACACATTCTGCACTAACGGATTCCACACTTGCGCATTTTTTCACTTATGCAGTTGAAAGAAGCTAAAAATTAGTTCTCACCAACCACGTTTCATTCAGAAAAAAAATTTACAGTATAGTTTCTTTCCTGTGTTTCCCTTGATAAAAAAAAACATTACTTCAAATATCTAAAGTATTAAAAGTATCAATGTTTTGATTTGAGAACTGATATCAGAGCATAAAGATCAGGTATCGGAGGAAGGATATTTCAGTATCGATCACTAGTTTATACTGAAATCTTCTTGGTGCACATTTTGTTGAAGGTAATCAGTAGATTCTGCAGCACAAACACAAAACACTAATCTGCTATCGTTTCTGTTGTTGTTGTCCCGGTTTGCATATGGTCAATGCACAATGAAAGCAGCGCTTAAGATCAGCGTTTCCACTGAAATCTCTGGCTTGCCATCTACACAGCAACGGTAAAACAGGGTTTCATTATACTACCCTGACACTGAAGAAGATGGCTTTAGTAGTTTTAGTATGCAGGAGGAAGATAAAGATAGAGATCAAAGACTTTTCTGGTAGGCTTCTGTGTACAGGCACTGTTCAGAAAAAAAAACATTTATCTAATTAAACTTAAATAATTTTTTTCTGTGTAATATTTAATGCTACAATGTCGACACCTGCAGCTTATAGACAAGTGCAGCCTATACATGTACAATTTTCATCTTTCTAAATTGAGTGTTTGCAGCTTGTATTCAAATGCCCCCAATGGTCGGGAAATGACTGTACTCCATTTGACCTGTTAGCAGAGGATACTCAGCCTGTCCTGGTTTTGATCCTACTGAGAGAGTGATCCTCTCAGCCAGTTCAGTAAATACTGATCTGATGAGGAGATTATGACACGTATATAAAACGTATATATTTCTACACAGCTGCTTTAAACTGGATTTTCACTGACATGTTCAGCTGAAGGTCTCCAGTTTACAGGGTCACTATTTAAACTGTAACACCGGAAGCTGACAGAGACACATTCACACCATCAGGCTCAAAGAATAACGTTGTTCAGGAGTTATTAAACCAAGTCAATCACAGCTGTAGCTGCTCCACCAATCAGAAACATGGAGCTTGCAGGCTCCACCTCCAGAAGTGAGAGCAGGAAAAGCCCCCACATGTCCTCACTGACTGACTGACTGACTGCTGTGGTATTAGCCTACTTTCTCCTAACAAGCAGACTGGATGTTACCTGCTCTCGTCAGGATCGATTAGTCTAAGCTGAAACTTCGCCAGCGCTCATCTTGTTACTTGTGAGAGGGACTCACCTCAGAGCTATGAAGCAAAAAACTTCACACTGGGAGCAGCAGTGAAAGAAACGCTCAAGGACGATTTCCTTACGATGCAGATTAACTTTTGGGTTTTTCAAATCGACTGAAAGCAGATCAGCTGGGTGCAGATTCTCAAACATGCAAACTTGTCATGTCTGTCTTGAAAAATTCATCATTCTCACAAAACAGCAGCTTAAATCAGAAATGTATTCAGAGCTGCAGATCAGGAGAGAATACCGAGCAGAAAAACTTGTCAAACTTCTTCATTATGTAAGCGAACTTGGATTTCACTTTGGCCTCCAGGTGAACTTTAAACCACGAATAACCTCACACACAACTTCAGGTGGAGTTTAGAAGAAGAACTGCAGCTCCGTCTGAATATTTGTAGTCTCATCGTTGTTCTCTGCAGCTTCAAAGCTTTGTTTGATTCGCAACTGTTGCGTGAAGAAATTTCTGGGATGGATTGTGAATCAGCGCACAAAGCAGTTGTTTTGATCGAGCTGTCAGAGGAAGTGATTGATGGGATTAATGCACCGCGGCCGGCCGCCTGATCAGGCTGATGATCGCCACTGATCCTGTTCATTATGCGCACAAAGCAAAGACTCGCCAGCAGCCAAACGAATGTCTAACGGTCAGAGGAAGCATCGTGTTTTTTCTCTCAAACAGCGTCATCGTCCTCTTACCTCTTTGGTCCTCTCCAGCTCGTTCTGCAGCGCCTGTTTGGAAACCTCCATCTCGATGATCCTCTGGCGGAGCAGCTCGTTCTCGTCCTCCGCTCTGCTGCGTTTGTCCTCCACGCTCTCCAGCTCGTTGTGCAGGCGCACGGACACGTCTTTGGCCACCTGAGAGCAGAGATGAATCTTTTATGATGAATGCTTTTAGTCCACAATCCATCATTTTTCTGTTTATTCATCGGGGCTGAGATGTCAACGACTTGGGTCAGATTGAAGAATCAGGAAAATATCTGAGTTGAATGTAAAAGATGTAACTTTTATCAATAGATGTGTCATGCAGTGGAACCGGGAAAAACAGGTGAAAGGTGAAAAAAAAAAGGTCTTGATTCTAATCCAAACTCAAAAATCCAACAAGGAAAACCCAAAACAATCCAAACCTTAAAAGGAACCCTGGCTACCAGAAAGTCATTTTCCTAAACGATCAGTGTTTTTACCAGCTACATAAGAACGATAACAAAATCTCTCAAAATATCTTAGTTTGTATAAAATTTGAATAAATATTTTCACCTGTACGCCGCCATTGTTGTTTACGCCGCAATAACGTCTGAGTAGTGACGTCATATGGTTGCACCGGGCTCCATCTCATACAGGATCATATAAGTCCTGGAGCGGACTTCAGTGGTTTCCAGAGGAAGTTTTGTGGGTTTGTGTTGGAAAATAGTCGGCACAGCATTTGGCTTTAGTCTCCGTTTATAATGACCCACACCTGTCAGCTCTTTCATCAGCATGGGCCGGCTAAATGCAGCAAATGCTTCTGAGGAGAAGTGGCCAGAACATAGCCGCGGCTCCATGGGAAGTTGTTTACGCCCACAAGCCATTTCCCACAACTTCCTTCTTTTCTTGTCTTTTGGGAAGCTGTGCAGACTAACATCAGTCTCCTTGTTTCCTTTGGACTGAAAAGTGCACCCAAAAGCAGCCACATGTGGCATTATTATGTTTTTTTCCTTCCTCAAACCTAATGACTTACGGCGACTAGTAGTGAGTAAACGGCCAAATCCAGATGCTCGGCACCAAGCAACCAATCTACGTCATCAACCCAGAATGCATTGCGGCAGTAAAACAATGGCTGTGCCAGAAGGATAGAAACTGTGTTTTAAACTGTTTTTTTTTTTTAAGAAAAATCAATTCGTTATGTCTTTTGACAACAAATTCTAGTTTGAGACAAACATTTAAGCATATTCATGCCTGTTTGTCCTTACAGTCGGGGTTCCCTTTGAAAAAAATCCAAAAACCCACATAACAATGAGCCGACACAGACTGAACTGAGGACAGGGATTAAATACACAAGCACTAATCAAACTCAGGTGTGGCACAAGACACAGGTGAAACACATGAGGGGCAACAGGAAAACTCAACCAGGAGGAGAAAGACAAGGATCAAGTGCAAAATGAAACACAAGGGAAACATAAGAATAACTAACAACACAAGACAAGTGAAAATCAACGCAAGAAACACCAGTAAAAAAAAAAAAAATAACATCTGAAAAACACTGAACAAAAACAAAGATAACCAAAATCAGGATCCTGGCAAAATGTACGCATTTCTTTCTTTTATCAAGGAAAACTAGCAACATCAAGATGTAATCTGTGCTCTAATCCCCTCAGCCCATTCTAATTTGTAGTTACTTTATATCTGTTTTGTTTTTTAAATATATTTGACATTTTATGTTAATTCTTACTTGTTTTTGTGCAAAGAGAGCACAGTTAAAACTGAAGTCAAATTCCTTGTGTGCTTCTTGAAGATACTTGGCAATAAAACTGATTCTGATTCTGATTCTGATTCTGATTCTGAGCTCACCCTCCAGATAAGCAAAATTCAATCAGTGGAATTTTTCCGCAATTTTGGAATCACCATGCCAGTTTTAGTTTTAATCAGCATAAAAATCTAACTTAACAGAAATTTTTACAACTTGTTCGCCAGTGTTTTTTCAGAAAATGGGAATCCTTTGATTCAAAAACTTGATTTGACAGAGAAAAACTGAGATCAGTTTTTGATTCAGCACCCAAAAATAAGTTAAAAACAGCTGTCAGACCTAACTTAACAAAGATTGTGTTCCTCAGTGTTATCTGAAATAAACACATACATTTTTTGAAACTACACAAACCTTTAAGTCCTGCTCCAGACTCCGCAGCAGTTCTCCGTCCACGTGTCCGGTCTGAGCGACCCTCAGGCTCTTCTGCTCCGCCTTCCTCAGACGGTACTGCAGGATGCGGCAGTTCTTGTTGGAGCGGTCCAGTTCCCGCCGCAGCTCCTGCAGCTGGTACACCTCCTCCTCCAGGTAGCTGTCGCGGATCTCCTCCATCTCCGCCCGCAGCTCGTCCACTTCATCCTGAGGGAGGCAGAACAACAACCGATCATGATTTCATAGCTAAAGCTTTGAGTTGGTTAAAGGACTTCATTACCCATAATGCACCATGCTGTTAAATAGAAATTTAGGAAGAATCTAGAACAAGAAAAACTGTTAAGTTCTGTACAAGTTCGGATTTCTGTCTTTAGGTCCGGGTTTAAGCCACTTTATTTTGAAAACAGACAAGCAGTTTTCGAAATTTTGGTCAAAAATGGTTAAAGAGGGGTATCATGAGTTACACTGGTACAAGATCTTTGTGAGATCTTATGGAAATTTACTCAAGACTCGCTATAATGGGCCTCAAACACCAAGGTCTTCCTAAAGCTTTGCTCTCAGCCATTTAGAGGGTAAAGGGTTTGTGGGGTAAGGGGCTCTTAAAGAGACAGCAGCTAAAACAGAGGCTGAAAAAAAGGGTTTTCTGAAACACCCATGCGAGAAAAATAGGGTTATTTTTTTAAGCTTTAAATCACGATGAGATATCTACAGAGGAACCAGAGGGACAGAACAAAGCTAAAAAAAAAAAAAAACAATAGCCCATCTTTAAGGTCAACCAGGACAGTCAGTAAACAAAGACGGCACACCGGCCTCTTTAACACGCTTAAGAAGGAGTCGGGCATCCAGCTTCTATAAAAAAGATGACATGTACTTTACCTTTGTAGATTATACTAATACTTTTATGTGATTACATATCAGTTCCAGTGATGCAAGTACTCTTAGCGCCGATGATGTAAGAGCACTAACTGGCTCTAAGCATCTTATCTCAGCGATTGGATGTGTCCATTTTATCATCTCCTATCAACGGGAAACAACCTGGCCTCTGGCAGACGAGGAGGAGGAGGGGGAAGAAATGGATTCATCCGTTCTCAGATAGTTTGTTCAGCGCTCAGTGTTTGAAGAGTCTGTTTATTTCCCCTGAGACGATGTGATCAGAGCTCTGACCGGCACCTGATGAAAAGACGATTGGCTGCTGAGAGAAGTGAGTGTCAATTAATGAAAACTAAACCTATCCTCATTTGGGAAAGCTCAGACACCGCTGTTACGCCAGGAGCGCCCAGGAGGAAGGAGGTAACGACCTCGCACAGGGTCAAAACAATCGATGGCTGGGTTAAAAGCACTGCTGCAGGGAGAACAGCATCCTGGGACAGAAGCAACAGAACTAAGACTGTACGCTTATGACTGAACTTGACACCTATTTACACATATTTCATATTTACTTCATCAGCTATGATGGCACAGTTTATCACCTGTACACTGTAAAAAGAGTCAGTAAAAAATACAGCAAAACATCGTCAAAACGCAACAACTAAGGACTGTAAAACCAAACGTTACTTTCACCGTTTCATATACATTAAATAACAGTTAATTATAAGACTGGAGAAAACTTAAACTTCTACTGTAAGACAAATGTAAAAGTTATTATGATCTACCGAGTGAACAAATATGTGGGCATACATTTTAGGAGACACTGTAAAATCATAAATGTCTGAAAATTTTAAAGGTTACGTTGCGGTTGTGCAAATCTTCTCTATAAATCAGTAGATTTTTATGCAACACTAACCTTAATTTAAACAGGAGCAGGACGTTAAAAATATAGTCCACTGTAAAACTCCCAAAAGTACACTGTAAAAAAAAAAAAACGGTAACACTTTACTTTACAGCTCCGCAAGTTTCATCTAAATTAAAAAATAGTTGATTTGAAATTTTCTCAAAATCTCATTACAATTGGGTTTAAATTAGCACATAATTTTTTAAGATAATGTGAAAATTTAACTGTAAGCAAATCACAATCTGTAAGTTAGTGTTTACAGTAGGTGAAAATTTGTGAATAATTAACAGCTATTTGTGGGCCTAAATTATTATTACTAAAAATGTTTTTAATGACTCAGCAACTATATATCTCCTGTTTTTCTGTAAATAGCAGAAGATAGTTAGACAGTGATGTTGGGATAATTCTCCATACATTTTGTGTTGGATTGTGATTTGATTTTAATTCAATTGACGAATTGTCCCTCATTTACCTTGAAATTTGTTACCCAATTGGTACCCAATACCCAATGGTAACCCAAGGCAAACAGGGAAAAATCAGAGAAAAATAGAAAACAGCGAGCCACCGACCCAGAAAGTACATATTCAAGACCTGTGACATAAACGAGTTCGGTCAGACCAAAAAGTCAGAAAAATTACCCCCCCCCAAAAAAAGACTACGTATATTTATGAAGCTACAACACTTGCTAGCGCCCCCTGTTGACACAAAATTGCTGCCCTGCTGGCTACTTTACCCTACAAGCATGAAAGTGTTGGAGTAGAATAAGCATGTCAAAACAAAAAAAAGAGTCCCTTGAGGGGATGTCGGAATCTCGACAGGAAGTTCGAAATTTGGTGTTAAAAGTTCAAGTTTTCCAATCACAGGGTGTGTATATTTGTACAAACTTATCCTGTTTTTTTTTCCCGAACTAACTCCATCTTTGCCTCATGTGTACTTCAAAGATTACTGCTCTGCTCTGCCACCATATTTCATCACAATGTGAGTCATTTTTTTGGAAACTGGCGTTTTTTTGTCTTATTCTTATCACCAATATTATCTTATCACCTCATTGTTGTCCTCTTTTGTATTTTTACTGCCCTAACTCACTCGTTTATTTACTTATTTATTTATCTATCTATTCATCTCCCTATTTATTCATTTACTCATGAGTTTATTTTAACTATTCAGGTTTTTATTTATTTGTTTTTAATGAGTTGAGCGCTCCAATTATCATTTCCATTCTAATTTAAGGCTGTTTTATCCTCTTTATTATCTTATTTATTCACCGCTATATTTCACGTATGTTGTTTTTATACTCCCTATTGTTCCTGTTCGCTTTTTTACCCTTTTTCACCTCTGATCCTCATGGTCTCATCATAGGGTCTTGGTTGTTTTTCTCTTCTGCTTCTGTTTGGTCTGTACGATTGGTTATTTATATTGTTCATTTCAATGTTGTTTGCTATTTTTAATTCACTATTTGTTTGTTTGTTTGTTTGTTGATTTTGCTGTGGATCTTCATGAATTGTTGATTTTAAAGGTGCTCTATAAATAAATTAATATTATTATTATTATAAGGACCTTGTTTGTATGAAGGATTAAACATGATTTAAACACAAGTTCATCGCTTCAGCTGACCTTAGTTTTATAAAAATGAAGATGGTAATTTTTCTGTAATTCTGAATAACAAAACCCCATGAGAGGTAAAAGTATAGGCCTGAAAATGAGCAGTAAACATGTTTTTTTTCAGCAGCAGCAGCAGAGGTGGCATTGATGGGGACTCCCTGACATTTTGGGGGCGCTCTGTCTTGGGGAGGAGGAGGAGGAGGAGGAGGAAGCCTCCAGGTCCCAGCTGGCAGACTGACAACCAGGCAGGAGGGTGTTTGAACCCAACACACATGGGACATCTGACTGTTATCAACTCCTGTGGGATAAAGCCATTACAGCCAGAGCCAGTAAAGCTGATTAACTCTCTTGTGTTTCCAACGCGCCAAGAGAGAGAGAGACAGACAGACAGAGACAGGCATGCGTGATGAAGTTTGGAATAATACTCAGGGTAACATGCAAATAAACCTGCTCACATTCACAAAAGAGACACAGGGAGCTGCGAGATTATTTGCCGCATTATCTGTTTGCTTCCCCTCCCTCACTAATAAGGGTAGCCTACTTAAAAAAGAGGGGGATGGTGCATGACATCAAGAAAAAGGTGATATCACATTATGTAATAGTTGCAAATAAACGTTGCTTTAAAAGTCCTGAGTGCAAGGGTGGAGCGTTGTTTGGAAAATGTTGGAACTTTCTGTCATATTTTTTTACACTCTGATGATTCAACAGCTACGATTTAAAAGTCTGAGAACACACGCCGGAGCGGAGCCGCCATCCATTAAAGTCCCATCAATAAAGGTCAAACTGCAGGGAAGTGCAGGAAGGTTAAAAAGACGACATGATGGATCGGATAGAGGAGGAGACCTCTCATGGATGACAGCTGTGCAGTAAAGGAAACGTGTTCATAAGATGCTTGATTTCACACTTTGATTATGTTCTGGATAAAGTGAGTAGGTGCAGGTAGAGGATGGGGTCTACATGGGAAAGTGCCAAAATGAAGCTTTTTCTATCGTGCAAAAAAATGCAGTTTAGAGTCTTCTTTAACCATCCTGTTATCTTCGGGTCAATTCGACCATATTTCAAAAGTTACTTTGTCATAACTTTAGTTTTCTTTCATGGAATTGCTTGAAAATTACATGGATGGTTTCATGCTATGCTACTTGCATATACTTAAAATTAGTTATGATTTTTTTTGGTAATTATATGTTTCATAAAAAATTCACAGCACTTTCCTGCCATCAAAAAAATGTAATTATTAAGTAACAATATCTTGTCTACACTTTGACATATACCAGTCTGTGATAACACATACACTGCCTGGCCAAAAAAAAGTCGCCATCTAGATTTAACCAAGCAAACATACGACGGAGTATTATGGCCACATTGAGAAAAGAAAATGAGGGGAGGAATTTTTTCCCCCTCTCCCTCACCCAGTCGGTAAAGTCGAAATGTTGAGAATAAAGTCGAAATGTTGAGAATAAAGTCGAAATGACGAGAATAAAGTCAAAATGTTGAGAATAAAGTCAAAATATAATGTCGAGAATAAAGTCGAAATGTTGAGAATAAAGTCGAAATGTCGAGAATAAAGTCAAAATGTTGAGAATAAAGTCAAAATATAATGTAGAGAATAAAGTCGAAATGTTGAGAATAAAGTCGAAATGTCGAGAATAAAGTCAAAATATAATGTATAGAATAAAGTCGAAATGTTGAGAATAAAGTCGAAATGTCGAGAATAAAGTCGAAATATAATGTGGACATTTAAACTTTATTCTCAACACTATATTTCGACTTTATTCTCAACATTTCAACTTTATTCTCAACACTATATTTTGACTTTATTCACGACATTTCGACTTTACTGACTTGATGAGGAGGAGGGGGGAAAAAAATTCCTCCCCCCATTTTTTTTCCCTCACTGTGGCCCCAATACTCCGTCGTACAAACAGGTACAAGCCTCCTATTGAATAATTTCTGCATGGGCGATTATCTTTCAGCTGGTAACAAGTTATTTAACTCCAGCTGATGTAATGAGTAACTTCTTATTTCTTAAACAACCATGGAGAAAGACACATCCAGTGGTTGTGGCATCAAGCAAAGAAAACATCTCAGGAGATTGAAGAAACTACTAAAATTAAGTTAAGAACTGTTCAACGCATTATTGAAAACTGGAAGGATGGTGGGGACCCATCGTCAACCAAAAAAGCCAAAAGCCAAAAAAACCCGTTTCTCTAGCCGCCATTGTGCAGCCAGAGTCTGTGCAGTAGAGAATTTCTGGTGGAGCCAAGTAAAAAAGAGAAATAAAAATATTTATTTCTTCTTCTTTAGAAGGTTTAGTCTCCTTTTGGCTCTTTCCCGAAGTTTCTTATATCCCCAATAAAAACTACTCACGAACGGCAGCTGTCAACTATCGTAAAACAAAACTTATATTGCGGTTTTTAACGTCCAATAACTAATGAGAAACTAACTTCTCAGAAAAAAAAAACACCTGAACTCGTCATACTACCTTGGCGTAAAGATGAGAGAAACGTTTCTACCAGGTATCGTAATTTTTTAAAGTTTTCCCGGCTCATATCTGGAATACATGGGGAGGCGGGGCTTATGACCTATACTGCAGCCAGACACCAGGGGGCGGAGCATCTGCTGGAGGCTTCAGTTTGAGCTGAACGTCGTTATGTCCACTCATTATACAGTCTATGGTGATCACTTCAAAGAACAACAGTAGAACTCAGGGCTATGTTTAATAGTGAAAGTAAGAGCATTTCCACATGAACAATGCAAAGGAAACTCAAGGGATTGGGACTGAACAGCTGTGTAGCTTTAAGAAAACCACTAATCAGTGAGGCTAACTAGAAAAAAAGGCTTCAGTTTGTTAGGGAGCATAAAGATTGGACTCTGGAGGAAGAGAAGAAGATCATGTGGTCTGATGAGTCCAGATTTACCCTGCTCCAGAGTGATGGGCGCATCAGGGTAAGAAGAGAGGCAGGTGAAGTGATGCACTCTCCCATCATCAAAACAAGATCTTAGTGAAAAATTAATGCAACACTGGATGGAAATAAATCTGGTGACATTGCAGAAGCTTAATGAAACAATGCCAGAGTGATTGTGCGCTGTCATAGAAGCTAAAGGCGGTTCAACGAAACATTGGAGTGTGTGACCTTTTTTGGTGGCAGTGTACCTGTCTGTGATAATACATCAACATATAATAACCTCAGTGAAAAGAGTTCAAAATTCCTGCTTAGAAGAGATGTACTTTTATCTAAATAAGGTCTTTAATACCATATATTACAAAAGGGGTTTTTGGATTTATGTGAATATGTTGGAAAAATCTTGTCTAAAGAGGAGAAATGAGGAAAAAAAAGGGGAGAATTTTACACCTTGCTCTTCTTAACCCTGTGTATTTAAAAGTTATTTACTCCTAAATCTAATGGTTCATGTGGTGGAAATTCATATTAGCCTGTGTCAGGATATTTTTATTCTTCTTAGGGCCTGAAAAAATGTTTTCAATTTTTTATTTCCAAACATATATATATTTTTAAAAATGTTATAGACAAACATTTGAAGGTGAAAAGGCTTAAAAACTATAAATAATTCAGAGTTAAAATGGATGAAAGAGAGTTTAAGTGTTTCGCAACGCATTAAAAAAAAGACTATTCATGAAATTATTAAAAAAAGAGGTCAAACAAAAAAAAAGTCATACTTGCTTTTTTATGTTGAATGCTCAGTTACAAATATTTGGGGAAAAAATGGAAAACTTTTTTTCTTAAGACAAATAAAAACACTCAAGGGAAAAGTCCTGATACTGACTTTTATAATTCATGCATCAGAGGGTTAAGCAGTTAGAAAACAGAGGGTAGAGAGTTAAAAAAAAGAATTAAATTAGGGGTGATAGAGGACATGAGCCTGCAGAAAATGAGACTGATTTTTATCTTTTTCTCTTGCTAAAGTTTTGCATTAAGCAGCCAAACTTCTCTGTCCCATCCTGAGTCAGATTTGTGAATTAAAAGTGTATTTTATTGCATGCAAACTTTGACCTTGCACGCATGAATGTGAGCCCATTTCTCTGTCACTAACTTGTTGAGGAAACGTGCTGGTACCTTGAGGTAGTCGTTTTCAGATCTCAAGTCCTCCACCTCCCGCTGCAGATCCTCCTCAGCTCCATCCTTCTTCCCTGGCAGTCTGAATTGTGCGCTTGCAGATGAAGATGATGAAGGTTTCTCCGGCTTGTGTTTCTCTCCGTGCGCCCCCGGAGCGGGCTGAGCCTGAGACATGCTTCCCTTGGCGGCGGAGGAAGCCTCGGTTGTGCGCTGCAGTGGAGGAGCTGGAGCCGCTCCGCTCGCTTCCCCTCTCGGGTTATCAGCTCCCACCTGGTCCCGGTCACTGGAGCCGGTGCCGGACTCGGCGTCGCTACTTGCAGCCGGTGCCAGTCGTTGCTCATCCGACAGCGGCTCTGACGGACAGTCTGACAGGTCTGAGCTGCTGTCGGTCTGGCAGACGCGGCTGAGAGGCGCACCGGTCGGTACCCGGATCGGGGATCCATGGCTGAGAGGCCCCGTCTGGGAGGCTAGTTTCCCCTTTTTGCCTTTAGTGAGGATGGGGCTGCTGGTGCAGTCCGGTTTGATGCTGGCGGGTTTGGGATCTGCTGCATGCTGGGGCAGCTTGGAGGGCTTTTTGGCCACAGAGGACTTTACGCTGCTCTTCACCGGGGCTGCTTTCTCCTTCGGCCCGGGNCTCCCTCCGCAGCTCGGATCTCCATCCCTCTCTCTCTCTCTCACACACACCGGGCTCTAAGTGCTGGGCCCCCCCGTGTCTCGTACCCCTTCCCACTCCTTCCTCCCTATCTGACATGTAAGATCTGCAATCGCTGCGGTGTGTGAGGCTCGACGCCCGTGATTTCGTGCGGGGCGCATGCGCCGCTGCCTCCCAGCGCTCGAGCACACCCCTTGTTTTCTCTGGGACCAGGTCTGACACGCTTTGGTGCGCATGCCCTAATGACACACACTCACACACACACACACACACATAAGTGATTTCTGAACACTTTCACAGGACTAAGGTTTGTCACCTCTTTCTTAAAAATCCCATCAATCACTTTTATCTTTGGATTTCAGTCTGAATCAGGTCGTTCTGTGAAAAATGCTGGATTTTCATGTTTCATTTGTATTTTTTTAAACAAATAACACAAGGACTCACAACAATAAGAGCATATTTCCACAGGTTAAGAATAAATAAAAATGAAAAATGGTTTTGTTTAGTCAAGATTAAGACACAAAAGGTCAAATTAAAGTGACAAAAACTAAAAACTTTGACTTTAAAATCTTAAACTTTGGCTTTATCTAAATATTTAGAATAGAATTTTAAAAAAATTATAGAAATGTCAACTTTCTCACTAAATCATAACTTTTTATCTTTTAATTTCGCCTTTTTTTCCTTCAAAAATTTGACTTCGAAATGTCAAACTTTTAATTTTTTTTTTTCAAAAATTTGATTTTCCTCCAAATTTTTAATTTTTTATCTAGACATTTTGATTATTACAAAATACACCAAAATTTCAAAATATTTACTGTTCGTCACATAAGTTTGACTTTGTATTTCATACATTCAACTTTGAAATCTCAAAATTTTAACTTCATCTCAAAATTTCGACTTTTTATTCAAAATTTTCACTTAAATGTCAGATTTTTCAACCTTTATCTCTCAAGAATTGGATTTTTTTCTAACAATTTTGACTTTATTGTCTCAAAATTTGATTATTTTAATATTGTACATTTTGACATTTTATCTCACTTTTGACTTTTATTTCAAAATTCCAACTGAAGTCTCAAAATTTTGACCTTTTTTATTCAAAAGTTTGACTTTTCAATTTAAAAAAATGACTTTTTTCTCCTAATTTTGCTTTATTTAATGATTTTAACTTTGTATCTCAAAAAAATTCTCCTCAATTCTTATTATTTTGACTTTTTATTTCATAATTTTGATTTTTTTTTAAACAGAATTTTGACATTTTATCTGAAAATAAATTCTGAATCAGTACGGTAAAGGGGGAAAAAAAGCTCACTAAAGCAAATTTCCATTTTTAGTAATTTAACTAAAAGAAAGGAGCTTCCATCTTATTTGTGAAATCATGTGACAGCTCTTTTTTGTAAAGCATTTACAATTATTGATATTATTGTGTTTTAATTACTATGCTGAATAATTATAAAACTTGACTTCGTAGCACAATCTTTAAAACAGAAGAAACACAAAGATTTAAATTCAAAACATGTCACTAAACCATGACAACTTTTCCTAAGGATATGGCAAATTCATGGCACAAATAAGGCTCTATAAGATATATTTTTTTAAATGTGCATCAAAACTGGCACATGTATATTTTAATAACAATAACACACTTAAGTTACCACAAACAAATGTATATTTTGTGTCATTGTCTGATGTTTTTCTTGCTGAATAATGCAGGAACAGGAAAGCCAACGTTTTCATAGAACAGAACAATTACACAAATCACTTTTATTGTTTCTTCCAATGACTTTAAATGTCAGTTCAGTGCACCAGGAATCCATCACACAGTAAAATGAGGCCAATAATCTGGTAATAAATATAGATATCTTTTATTGCATTTCATTAGTTTGAGAATGCCACAAGTTATAAATACCACAAACCTCTTTTTTTAAAACATGCCAAAACTTGTCAGACTTGTAACAGGTTAAATACAAAGTACAGTCTTCCATCTTGAAGGATACACATTTGAAATAAAAGCAGTTTTTTTTTCTTAAATGCTGAAAACACTGTTAAAAACAAAGACCACAGGGTTAGTGATGAAGGCTAAAGAAGGAGTTTGTTGTTCGTTTTTCTGCCGCATCATCTCATCTGCGTGATGTGTTTCTGCCGCCTTTGTTTTGGTACTTCACTATTCACCTGTTAGACTACAAAATGTGCCCTTTTAAGTCCACCAAAGCTGCTTGGGTTTAACATAAATCTTCAACAAAACAGAATTAACCAGCAGAGTCACTTTTAATCAGGTCAGGCGCATGAGGTCGGTCTCCTTCAACCTCTCACCGGGCTTTAGCTTCAACATGTATGAACGAAAAGAGACGGCTCGCAGGGCTGCAGTGCTACTTTCTGACTGGAAAAAGGGAAGAATTAAAGGATTAAAAATGTCAGAGAAGACAGGAGGGCTTAGTGTGCAGAGTCATTTTGCAGGAATGCAGGTAATGGTAATGAAAAGACAAACTGCTGACTCATTCTAGAAAAGGATGTGCACCTTTCAAAGTGGGTTTAATATATTAATTTCATTGTTTTGAATAAGCTGTCATGCATCATCCCACCACTAGATGGCACTGCAGCTAGAATAAAACGCTAGACTATCTGTGTGCAAACAACCACAGATGACAGAAAGTGAATTGTAGATGTTAACCTGCAAGAAGCTGATCCAACTCTCTGATCCAACAATGTCACGTCAATTCTTTTTTTGTTTTTCATGCACCCTGTCTCTGGAAACTAGCGTTGAATCTGGCGCCCCCCTGTGGACAAGGCACTGCCATTTTATTTTTTTGTTTTTTTGTTTTATCTCTCCCTCCCTTACTCTTTCCACAATAAAACAACCCTCACTGTGATGAAATTGGTTTAAATAATAACTAAACAATCGTCTTCTTTGAGCCTTATAGTGTGAAAGTGTCTCTATCAGCTCCCGGTGTTACGGTTAAAAGTGTGACCCTGTAAACTTGAGACCTTCAGCTAAACGCGTCAGTAGATATTTAGTTTAGTACAACTGTTCAAACATGGAAGAAATGTGTAAAAATACTCAAATAAGATAATTCTCAAACAATTATCTTGAGCTGATTGAGAGGGATGCATCTCACTGAAAGACCTCGATTAACAGGGTCACTTTTTATGCTGTAACACCGGTTAATCCCTGCTGTCTGTATTGATTCAGCAAATCCATCTGCAGTGCAATAAAGTACAATAAAAACAGCACTGTGTAGCCTTTGATGTTGCGTTACTGCCCTCTACTGGTGTGGTAGTGTACTGCAAATACTTTTTTCACCATAAGGCCTGATTTACATAATTGACCCAGTGGAAACATCAACTAAACTTAACTAAAATGTTTGTGGACCTTCTGGTGGAAAAGCACCAGAAAAGTGTGAGGCTTTGTGCACATGTAGCCGGGTATTTTCAAAAACATATATCCCTCCTCATTGGTTTTTGAAAATACTTTTGTTCACACCTTATTGTTTACAAAAAAACCCGAAAGAATTCCATCAGAAAGTTCAGCTCTAAACGTGGTAAAGTTTTTCAGATGGGAAACCTTGGCGAACCAATCAGAACGAATCCCTGTGATTCTGTCATCTCCACCAGAAAATGAAACAGCACTGAGATCTTATGTTTGTATCAATAAAATAGTCTTTATCATCCAATTTTGGCATCCTATCACAAAATTTTGACTTTTTAATCTCAAATTTTTATTTTTTTTCCTCACAAAACTGACTTTTCTCTCATCATTTTAACTTTTATTTAAAATTTTTTACTTCATCATCTTACATTTTTGACTATTATATCCCCAAATTTTGACTTTCTCTTGTAAATTGGCTTTTTTAAAATCCAAAATTCTGACTTTTTATGGCTTGCAAACATGCAAAGGCCTAATTTATTTTAAATACTATCACAAATTACTGGCTTCACTTTCTGACATCTTGCAGAAAAAAGAAAAAAAAAAAACTATTCATAATTAAGCCTAAGTGAAATGGGGTTTTTTTAAAGATTAAAAAACAAAAAACTGCCTCTGTGCGTTAACTTTTTCTGTCAGGAACAATCAACTAACTCACAAATGACGGAAGTTTTTACTTTTATGGCTGAAATCTTGTGTGATTTAAATTGTAATTGTGTATTAACACACTTTTAAGTCTCTGACTCCTTTGTCGCACTCTGTGTACACAAAACCATGAAACCAGAGTTTATTAAAATCTTCACTTTAGCCGGAGTTTTTCAAAAAAGATCATTTTCAGTGACGTAAAACTGCTGTTTTGTGTGAATAACAGGTCTTAACTTTAAAAAACATATGCATTTTCTGAGATACCCAGCTACATGTGGACACACTGTGAACGTTTGCAGTAACAAAGAGCTCTTAATATCCAACACCTACACCCTCAAAGTGGTTCGAGGCATTAAAACTTAATTCCCAGCCCGTCAAAAACTCCTCACAGGAGCTTTAAGGTGGATTTTGTAGTTTATTAATCAGGAAACACTCAGCAAAATGAGCCAAAATGAGCCAGTTCAAATAAAACACTGTGCAACTTTCCTCTTTCAGGTGCGTCTGAACTACAGGAAAAAAACATAAAATATAAAACACTTTGCAAGATTAGTAACACAGTTAAATCAAAAGCCAAACACAAATGTTTGCACTCGCTCTAAAAAAGCCAGCCTTACTTATGAAGGGGGGGAAACACAAATCCAGATTTAGAGACTACACTACCCAGCAACTTCAACTTGTGCTTTCTTCCTGCGACACTAGCTAGGTGAGTTGATCTGTAGTGCAAAACTTTACAATTTGTACAAACAGGAGATTAGTCACTCCAGCCTCTGTAACACCTTAAGGCAAAGGATACTCACTGATAAGATCACCTGCACACACCTACGTTCTGCTGGTAACAGAAACTCACACCTCGTCCAGTCAGCTTATTTACATCATGTGCTTTTGTTTACCTCAACTCATCACGCTGTCATGACACTTCAAAATAAGAGTACAAAACTGCTGCACCTGGAGCCAGAATCTAAGCTGTGGTGAGATACTGTCGTCCCTTTCTTTAATAATCTTAGTGTGCAGTGTTTATGTTGACTGTTTGTTAATAAAAAAAGGGGAAGAGAAGAAGCGGTAAGGCCCTCAGTTATCCTTCTCTACCTCCAAGGCACCTGTGGGACACAGCTGGCCTAACGGTCTGAGGTATGAGGTAGTCAGGGTCGAGTGAAGACAGACGTTTGGGAGGAAGTGGGTGATTTACGAGGCTGAAGTGTTAGTGTCAGACATGTCATCGTGTGCACTTACAGGGCAAGAAGGGAAGAGAAAATACTGTTTCTATACAGAGTACAAAGAGCTCCGAACTGCTGCTGTGTGCTGCCCCCTGGTGGTCAGATTGATACTCTGCATGTGTGAGCGCATGTGTGTGCAAGGGATCGGGGAACCACTGCGACTCTCAGCAACAACGCATGCGAGGAGGCGGCAGCTCCGGAGGCACTTCCGGTTCAGGCTGCAGAGACAGGACGCTGTTGGAAAGCTCCTTGTTGGGAACTTCCAGAGGCATCTGTGGAGGAGGAGACGGGGTTTAGAGAGGGACGCTTGAGATGATACACACAGTGATTTACTGAATTTTTCAACCTCAGATGAGCAGAGCCATGAATAGATCTACAAGATAAAATCTAGGAATGCACGATGTATATCAGTGCATATTGGCCGATACAAATTGACTAAATACCGGACCTCAGCATCATGACACTGATATGAAGAGGACATGCATAACCCAACATGAACAGAGTTTGTCTCCTCAAATTGACCAAATTGGCCCTGGTTGAGGGTGTTGTTTTGATTGACTAAAGGAAAGCATTAAGTAATTAAGTATTTTTATTACTTTGCAAGGAAAATGAAAATGTGATAGGTGTATATGGGTCAATGATGTGATGTCCCTTTTTTGTGTCTGAGTGCAATATTTCCTTCCATCATGAATTGAGTATTTCATCACATGTATTTCTTTATTCTATGAAACCTGTGTTATTTGAACACATCTTTAAACTATTAAAATATAACATGTTTTTTTCTGTTTTGGTTCCTCAAACCCCCAAAATGTCAGGTGGTGCAACCGTCCTGACAAGTATCCACAGTAATTCAACTCTAAAAATTGAATATCAGTTATTGTAAATGGAAATTTAAAATACAGTGGCATTATTTTATGCTTGAACCTTTTTAAATAAAACATTCTTTGCAAATAAAAAGAATTTTAAAGCTGTTGAGAAATGTAAAAAACTTTTGTCCCGTAATTTTCACCTTGTCAAATGTCAGGGTGGTGCAACCGTAACATTAGACTTTTATTTTAAAGTGAAGAGAATAAAACAGGAAACAGGAAACTGCATCAGCCAGAGGAGCCCAAATGACATTTGTGACCAAGTGGAAAAGTTTGTAGATTTCTCTGAAATACTGANACCAATGTAATAATGTGAAATGTTATTTTAACATCAAATTATTTATCTTATTCACAAATAAAATAAATGAAACACACAAAATGAAAATGTATGAGTCACTACAGACACTTGAGAGATACTTGCCAATAATTTCACACAGAAAAAATAACAGGAACATATAAATATATTTTCATATATTTGGTTGAGCCACCTGACATTTTTGGGTGCTCAAATTAAAAAGTTATGAACCTAAAAACTTTGAAATGTTGATCAACTACTGAAATCTGTTAGAAAACATAATTCTTCTCTCAGAAATATGTTTTTATCCACTTTCAAAGAACTTTTTAAAAATACATTTTTAGACCCTCTTTTTGTCATTGACCCATGTACCATATCACTGTATACTGACTTCAATAGAGAAGAAAGTTGAAGATCTGCAGTTGGATGTGCAGAAAAAATATTGGTATCGGCTAAATTAGTTGAAAATATTGGCATATCCAGTATCGGCCAAAAATCCAATATCATGCATCCCTAATAAAATTTTTAAAGAGGAGGTATCCTTTCAAATAATGGGGTCCCTGTGTGCACCATATACCAATTTATGCTCACACAGAATAGTTTCCTGTGCTCATGAGAAAGGTTTTTGTGCACATATGAAACTGTCTCACCTACCTGAGACCAACCAGTGCCTTATTTCCTATCTTACATAGTCTAAATATGATAGTAGAGGAGTTAGTCAAGTTTTCATATCATTTCATATTCAGGTTGTTTTGGCACAAGAGACACTACATTTTTGATTGTGTGATTCCCTGTGGTTCTCCCTATGAGTCATTACTTTCATTAATAAACAGTTACAGACATCTGGTCAGCTGTAAAGAAAATGGATTGCATGTCTGAGAAGAAGCTGTTTGTTTTTAAGTTATAGCAACGAGTAATATCTCTAATATCTCTCTCTGAGGCTCTCCTTCTGTCCAAAGAAGTCACAGTTTTCTAAAATCAAAAAGGAAACTTCTTCATTTTCCTTCCGTTTACACACTGACCTTGCTTAAGATGTCGTCCACAAGCTTCAAAAAGATCTCATCGACATTGAAATTGTCCTTGGCACTAGCTTCACAGAAACGCATTCCACTTATTCTGGAGGCAAACTGGAACAGGAGGGAGAATCAAATCAGCTCAATGTCAGAAAAACATGTGAGAACTTAACCACAAAGGAAGAACTGAACGGAGCAGCATTCCACAAACTCTGCACAAAGTCAGAGTTTTTTGTGTGTTTGAACTCACTCTCTCTCCCTGCTGTTTGGAGATGATTCGATCGCTCTCACAGTCCAGTTTGTTCCCGACCAGAAGAAGTTCTGCTTCCTCTGAGGCGTACTGCCGAGAAAAACAGAGAACTATCAGGTTTATTCATGATTAAAAAGTGAAACCAAACGACTGCAAAGAAATGTACCAAGTAAGGCTGAATGATTTAAAAAAATAATCTCACTACGATTATGATTCCCTATATTGGAATTATGATTATTTCTAGGTTTCTTTCTTATATGTTTTTAAACGAACACATTGTAGAACATGAACAGTTACATTAATTACAGCACAACAACAATTTTTTTCCTCCATTTTACTCACTTTTCACTTCTTCTTTGACACTTTTGGACTATTTTTTTTTTTATATCTTCTCACTATTTTCCAGGTTCACTCCCAATTTTAGTTGTTTGAGCCCATTTTTGACACTTTTCACTCTTTTCTACCACTTTTGGACCATTTTTTTTGGAAAAAACTGACTAATTTCCCAAGTTTGGCCCCAAATTTCTTGTGATTTTTGTTGACTTTGGCCATTTTTACCACTTCTCACTGTTTTTTGTCCCTTTTTTTTTTTTTACCTCTTTTGCTACTTTCTGTATTTTTCTCCAATTTTTTTGTTGCTTTTTGGCCATTTTGGTCACTTTTCACTCCTTTTTTTGCAACTTTTGGACCATTTTTTTCTACTTTTTGAGTATTTCCGGGTTTTATCCCAATTTAATTGCAAACTTTAGTTACTTTTTTGGCAATCTTTACCACCTTAAACAAAGTTGTACGGCTACTCTTTGCTGTCTTTGCCTCTTTTTACCAATTATATTGGTTCCTTTGTAGAGGTAGTTTTTAACAGTTTGTCTCTTTGGTTGAACAGGGTTGAGTAACTCTGGTGTAGAACAGAAAACATCTACTGCAAAAACCTGTAGCTGACATTGTGATATATTTGAGGTTATGGAAATATGACACTGCCTGTGATGAGAATACTGCAGCAGGACATATTGTGATTTAATCTAATTTGTGATTAATTGACCAGCCCTAGTACTAAGTGGATTAGTCCAGCATAAAAACAAGCATCAGTAAAAAACATATCGAAGTGTTTGTGTATTATTAAGAGGAGAAAACCACAGCCTGACAGCTTTTTACCTTATCTATCATTTTCATCCATTTAGGCAGGTCGTCGAAGGTTTCCTGCTTGGTGATGTCATACACCAGAACTATTCCCTTTGCGCTTCTGTAGTAAGCTGACGTGATGCTGTTGAACCTCTCCTGACCAGCAGTGTCCCTGGATAAAACAAAAGGAGAGGAAAGTTTACAGTCAATGCAGTGTTACCCTGACGGGAAAGTTTCTGTATAAATATTGGGCATGTGTACATGGCGTTGAAACTACATTTTATGTGACCTTACTTACAAGCACTACTACAAGAAAGACATAATCCATCAAACACAAACTGTCTTTTTGTGATAAGTTTGTGAAACTCTTCTCACTTGGGTTGAATCTGCTTCTCATGTGAGTTTCTGATTTTCAAGCAAACAGAGTTAAATTAAGAAACAAAGCCCCTTTTCTTTTGTTTGCATGTTATTAGCTTGGCCTAATAGTGTATTCCCACGGGAGGGGGTCACTTGTGTCCAGCACTGCTATCTAGGGCAGTGATTCCCAACCTGTGGTCCGTGGCCCCCTAGTGGGGCGCGGAGATATTGCAAGTGGGCCGCCAAATCGTTTTCAAAATAGTCTGAGTTTTAATGAAGGGTAATTATATAAAGATACAACTGTACAGAATAATGTTTAAATATTAAAACTTGGTTACATTTGTAAGGATATTCAACATGTTCAAACGTTTGTATATAAGAAAAGTCCTTGAAGAGGGCAAGTTAAAGCCCAACATGTAACATGACCCCAAATTTAACAAAACCCTGAAATTTGATTAAACAAATGTTGTATATCCCAAGACTATAATCACTGACCCAACATTTAACAAGTTGTTATATCGTGGGCAAATGACTTTCACCTTCTGGGCTCAGCATCTGTTACATCATTGACCAGTTATCACATTTTGGGTTTTATTAAATTTTTTTTCTTACTTTTCTGGTCTTATACAGCCCCCATAATTATATGGTCAGAGGTGGGTCGCGAAAAATTTTTGAGACTTAAAAGTGGGCCCTGAATTGAAAAAGGTTGGGAACCACTGATCTAGGGGGTCGCGGGCTGAAAAAGGGAACCCCTGGTCGAGTTAAGAATAATTTCTGAATGAAAACCCTGGTATCCCATCGCCTGGAATACAACTTTGCATAAACACTTAAATAAATGGTCTACACAGCTTCTGGAGTTGCATGCAGGTAACGCTTAAACTCTGATACCTCAGAGAAGAAGTAAAAACAGAAGTAAAAGACAATAAAAGCTAAATAAAAGTACATTAAGATTTAAACATGTCTCCATAAAAGGAGCTTTAGTTGCTAAAAATAATGCACATTATTAAACAGATGAAAAAATCTTATAACTGCAGATTGTGACTGACTTTTGATGGCATGTTCATACTCTAGTCACACAAGCTGAAAGTTAAGTTCTTTGTAAAGCAGTAAGAGTCATCATAAGTTGGTAAGTAAGAAGTTGAAATGTGTTGATATCACTTAGTAACTTGTAATTACTAAAGACAGAGGTGTAAATGTGTTTGTTGGTTCTGTGTATGAGCTCCACTCTCGTGTTACTGTACCTTCAGTCAGACACTTTCTCCCCCATGTGAGTCACAGTCAGGCTTATGAGCAGCACAGCGAGCGCACAGACACACAGCGAGCGGCACAATGGCGAGGTTAGGTTAGGCAGTGATGGAGCTGGACGTGAGCGGTTCAACAACAGAGAGACGAGTCAACACGCTGAGGACGGACGGACGGGGGTGGGGGGGAGGGTGGTGGTGAAATGGGACGGGAGGTTTGGGTGGATGTTAGTGAACAGGACAGTTAGTGAAACAAGCCAGAGATGAAGTTGTGGCTCAAAAATGAACGAAGCAACATCCAGCTGTCAGTGCAGAGCCTGTAATTAGTGGCGTGTCGCTGGGTTTTACAGACAGAAACACTGGATGTTTTCAAAATGTAATTACGGCCTAACAGGAATCACAAGAGGAGACACACGAGAGAATCAAACCGATGAATTAACATCCTTTTTCTCAGTGTTTCAGACACAAACAAGCTGTGAACTGTGTGTTCTGTAATTTACCTGCTATTTCTTTTTGGTGGCATTATTTTTTCATCTCTACTTTTCAGATACTCTTGATGCTTTTCAAAATAAGGCTGATTTGCAAAAATAATCAGATTTTAATTATTTTTTCCTATGTTGCAATTCTGATTTATTGTGCCATTATTTTTCGGTTCCCTATTTCATGTGTCGTCAATATCAATAGCTATACTGAAAGGAATGTTTAATTTTTCTCATTTACAAAGACGAACACATACATGATGGATAGAAGATACATTTCTGTGAAAAAAAATCCGTAAAAGAAACTCTGTTTGCAGGTTGAAGTCTTTATATGGTAATAATGATAATGGTAGCAGTAATGATAACAATAAAATAATGATGACTGTTGCTGTTGTTGTCGTTATTATTACTATAGTTAATTTTGTATATATTTTTTTCTAATTTATTATTATTATTATTTTTAATTCTACTTTATTCTATTTTATTGTTGCATCTTTTGCACTTGGAGCGTTTGTGAGCTGCTGTGACATGGAAATTTCTCTCACGAGGGATCAATAAAGACTTTTCTATTCTATTCTATTCTATTCTGTTCTATTCTATGTCCAGGCACTTCTCAAAAAATTAGATCATCATGAAAAAGTTCAATAATATTGGTCACTTGTTTTCGAAAGTGAAACCCAAATATTTTATAGACTCATTATATAGACATCGTGTGAATTATTTCAAACATTTATTTCTTGAAACCTTGATGTCTATGGTTTATGATTATTGAAAACCCAAAATTCAATGTCTCAGAAAAACAAGAATATTGCATAAAATCAGTAAAAAGAAAAATTTATGACAGAATTGTAAGTCCTCTGAAAAGTTTCGCTACTTTTTGACCTTTTTTTTAAGTTTTCCCCCACTTTTCGCCCATTTTTGCCACTTTCAACTTACTTTTATTGCCACTTTTGCCTCTTTTTCCACTTTTAACCACTTAGATTGTTTCTCTAGCAAATGTAGTTTTCAAAAACAAAATTGTCCCTTTGGTTGAGCTGAGTTGAGTAACACTGATGTAGAGCATTAAAGATCTACTGCAAAAATAAAGTACCTGGTATTCTGACACATTTCAGGTTAAAGAAATATTGCACTGTCTGGGATAAGAATGATGCTACAAAATCTCTCCATTGAGGAATAAGCTGGCTGAAATTCTCAAATCTAGGATTCTTAAAACTAACTTTTTAAGCTTCTATTGACTGATAGTATCATACACCTATAAAACCATACAGCATAATTTTTTAGAGATACATATTGTAACTTGTGCAGAGTTAAGCCGCTGTCTTATTCAGCCTGTAGTTAGTTAGTTAGTTAGTTGGTTAGTTAGTTAGTGAAGCTTGCAGAGTGAGAGGATGAACACAGGAAATGTTCCATGCAGAAGAATACAGGAAGTGGAGACTTCTGACCAATTACTCACCATATCTGTAGTCTGATCTTCTTCCCTCTCAGCTCCACCGTCTTTATCTTGAAGTCCACTCCTACAAGAGGAATCAGAAACACACGTGTGGACATGCATGAGCAGAGTATGTTCTTTTTAATGTTCTGCATGATGAAACAACAAAGTGAGACATTTTCAGTCAAGTTATTCCCGTCAGTCATCCATCTGAGCAGCTTTCAGAGATCAGTAACTGTGTCACAGGAATGACAGGGTGCAAAGAGAAGCTCTGCCACAGCAGCTGCTTGTGTGTGTGTGACTATTTTGGGATGGTACACTGTGACTGACTTTTTTTTTGGTCACAGGACTGTTTACCCAATTCCACCTATGACATATAAGGATTTATATTCCTTTAAGCTGCAGAAACTTCATTTCTGATACAGAAATATATGGGTCAATGACGTGACGTCCCTTTTTTTGTGTCTGAGTGCAATATTTCCTTCCATCATGAATTGAGTGTTTCATCACATGTATTTCTTTATTCTAAGAAACCTGTGTTATTTGAACACATCTTTAAACTATTAAATATAACATGTTTTTTTGTGTTTTGGTTCCTCAAACCCCCAAAATGTCAGGTGGTGCAACCGTCCTGACAAGTATCCACAGTAATTAAACTCTAAAAATTGAATGTCAGTTATTGTGAATGGAAATTAAAAACACAGTGGCATTATTTTATGCTTGAACCTTTTTAAATAAAACATTCTTTGCAAATAAAAATGATTTTAAAGCTGTTGAGAAATTTAAAAAACTTTTGTCCCGTAATTTTCACCTTGTCAAATGTCAGGGTGGTGCAACCGTAACATTAGACTTTTATTTTAAAGTGAAGAGAATAAAACAGGAAACAGGAAACTGCATCAGCCAGAGGAGCCCAAATGACATTTGTGACCAAGTGGAAAAGTTTGTAGATTTCTCTGAAATACTGATAAAAAAGGTTTTTTCACTTCATTGGTGACTGGAACAATTTCCATGTCAGGTGGTACAACCAATGTAATAATGTGAAATGTTATTTTAACATCAAATTATTTATCTTATTACAAATAAAAGAAATAAAACACACAAAATGAAAATGTATGAGTCACTACAGACACTTGAGAGATACTTGCCAATAATTTCACTCAGAAAAAATAACAGGAACATATAAATATACTTTCATATATTTGGTTGAGCCACCTGACATTTTTGGGTGCTCAAATTAAAAATACTAAAAAATAATGAACCTAAAAACTTTGAAATGTTGGTCAAATACTGAAATCTGTTAGAAAACTTAATTCTTCTCTCAGAAATATGTTTTTATCCATTTTCAAAGAACTTTTTAAAAATACGTTTTTAGACCCTCTTTTTGTCATTGACCCATATGTCACGACCAAACTCAATAATAAAAGATACAGAAGAAGAAGAAGTTACAAATAACTCTTAGAAGCATACGTGTCAGTTGCTGGTATATTATTTGTGGGACCGTGAGAGTTCAAGGGGGAGCTTTGAAGAAAAAATAAAGCAAAAATTAATTTAGAGCAAACTTGTAAAACTAGAGCATACATGCAGATTAAACCCAATTGTCTATCACTTCTTTGTAGCTGACAACAACCAAGCAGGTATATATGAATCTCTGTCTCTTTATGTTTGCAGAAACTATCAGAATAAATGGATTAGTTAGCGCTAACTATCAAAAAGTGTGACATAAATTATGACGTTTTTGATTTTTTTCAATGTTGCTATGATGCTCTCGATCCAGCAACTACATCTACAAGTGTTTTTATTCTTGTGTCAGAGTCTAATTACTTCTTACATGTGTGATTTGCATCTTCAGATCTTTGGATATATATAATTTTTTACCCTCTTCCTGATTTATAAAGCTTAACTATGTTTTCTCAAAGTCCAAGGCCAGTTCTTTTACAACCCTCATGGTCCACACAGCAAAAAACTTAAAATCAAATCAAGAGTTTGTTTTATTTTTAGCCGACATGTCTACAAACATGTCTTATTTCTAGATATTTAAAGACAAAGTGAGGTCTGAATTGTTCGTAATGAGTGAAAAAAAAGTCTGCCAATGGTGTGAGAAAAGGTTTCTTGTATCAAGACATCATTCTAAATTCAACAAACTTGACAGAAGCAAAGTTTTCTTACACCATTGGCTGATTTCTTCACTCAATCTTATTCACTCATCCAAGTAATTCTGACCTAATTTTTGTCTTTTCATATCTTTAATGTCTTATAACTTGGTGTCCACGTTTGAACATTACATTTCTGCCTCTCAGACCCATGAAACGTCTTTTTTTTTTTTTTTTTTTTAAATATTAATCAATTAGCCACATTTTGAGACACTTCCCATCTCATACTTTGTTGGTATAATAACTTTATGCTTATTTCAGTGACAAAAAATTTAGTTATGAATAATAAGACTTATAGCTAGAAACTAGTACCTATCGAATGACACTAAAACATAACTTCCTGTACAAAGACACAGTTTAGCTTTTGTATTAATGAGGTCTTGATTACAAATAGCAAAGAGAAATAAAAAAATGTCAGTTGAATGGGGCTCATATTAAGGTCCTTTTCTTTTTTTCTTTTTTTTTTTTACTAAAATTAAGACAATGACATTTGATTAGATTTTAGTTTTTGCTTTAAAATATCCATGAAATCTGTGCAGCTCCCTGAACTTAATAATTATTCACACACAAACACTTTTTACAATCAAACAAGTCACAGGTGTTGACACTTATCATTAACAGCCACTTAATCCTGTGTGTGTCAGCCTGTGATATGTAAATTTGAGTATTTTCGTTGTCATTGTTCTTCAAAAAAAGGGCCAACAAAATTAAGACGAATTGATTGAAAATATTTTTCTCATATTATGCAAACACCTGTAAACACATGAGCACAAATGTACATTAATGTTTTCTCAGGGGCGACAGTTAAAACTGTTATAGTTAGCTCCAGTTACCAACCAAAAATAGGACTATAACCTCTTTATAGTTACTTTATGTAATGTAATAAAAGATAAAAAGGTTGTATCATAAAGGACGGGTGGGTTAAAGTGACTGCCCTCCAGTAAATAGACAGAGCCCAGCGTTAAAAAGTTGACAAAAACAAGTCCTTGAACGCCTCCTCTCCTCACCTACAGTCGACTTGCAAGCTTCGCAGAAAGTGTCGTCAGTGTATCTCTCCATGAGGCTGGTTTTACCAACACCACGGGAGCCGATAATGATAATTTGAAGTTTAAAGTCAGCGGGTCGGGGAGGCATCTTCCTGCGGCGCGACTGAGCTCCCAGAGCGGGGGACGAGTTCGCGGAGCCCCCGCCACCAGCGGCGGCCCTCCGCGGGATGTCATACCTGGGATCCATCAGAAACTCCACATTGGTAATGACAGGAAGAAAGGACAAACACACTTTCACCTATGATCGGGAGAAACTGGCTAAGATTTACAACTTTCTTTTGTCCGTGTGTTAGTTGTAGAAAGTTTGTCACTCGATGAGAGTTGTTGTTGTTCAGCCATTAGAGACCGGGGCCGTCATTACGTCATTGACTGTACGTCAACGCTGTTCCACTTCCGCCGCTTGTCTCCAAATTTCTAAGGTTTTATTTCTACTAAACTTAAAAACTAACTCCTCTACGGAAAATGACTAGTACCACTGAAAAAAAAAGAAAAAAAACTCCAATATATATTATTTACGGAAGAGGATTAGGGCCACTGAGAAAAAAAAAAATTCCAAAAAAAAAAGTCAGAATTCTGAGAAAAAAGTCAGAATTCTGAGAATTCTGACTTTAATCTCAGAATTCTGACTTTTTCCTCAGAATTCTGACTTTTTTCTCAGAATTCTGACTTTTTTTTTTTTTAGATTTAAAAATTCAAAAAAAAAAGTCAGAATTCTGACTTTTTTCTCAGAATTCTGACCTTTTTTTTTCAGATTTTTTTTCTCAGTGGCCCTAATCCTCTTCCGTAATTATTTATGTTTCATCTGAGAAAAAAATCAGAATTCTTTTTTCTTAGAATTCTGAGATTTGAGTCAGATTTTTGAGATCAAGTCTCCTCTGAGAAAAAAAGTGAGAATTCTGAGTTTAGTCAGAATCCCCCACCCCCCAACCAAATCTCAGAATTCTGACTCTAATCTCAGAATTCTAAGAAAAAAGAATTCTGATTTTTTTCTCAGAATTAAAAAATATAAATGGGTCAATGACAAAAAGAGGGTCTAAAAACGTATTTTTGATAAGTTCTTTGAAAATGGATAAAAAAACATATTTCTGTGTGAAGAATTATGTTTTGTAACAGATTTCAGTAGTTGACCAACATTTCAAAGTTTTTAGGTTCATTATTTTTTAGTATTTTTAATCTGAGCACCCAAAAATGTCAGGTGGCGCAACCAAATATATGAAAATATATTTATATGTTCCTGTAATTTTTTCTGTGTGAAATTATTGGCAAGTATCTCTCAAGTGTCTGTAGTGACTCATACATTTTCATTTTGTGTGTTTCATTTCTTTTATTTGTGAATAAGATAAATAATTTGATGTTAAAATAACATTTCACATTATTACATTGGTTGTTCCACCTGACATGGAAATTGTTCCAGTCACCAATGAAGTGAAAAAANCTTTTTTATCAGTATTTCAGAGAAATCTACAAACTTTTCCACTTGGTCACAAATGTCATTTGGGCTCCTCTGGCTGATGCAGTTTCCTGTTTCCTGTTTTATTCTCTTCACTTTAAAATAAAAGTCTAATGTTACGGTTGCACCACCCTGACATTTGACAAGGTGAAAATTACGGGACAAAAGTTTTTTACATTTCTCAACAGCTTTAAAATTCTTTTTATTTGCAAAGAATGTTTTATTTAAAAAGGTTCAAGCATAAAATAATGCCACTTTGTTTTTAATTTCCATTTACAATAACTGACATTCAATTTTTAGAGTTTAATTACTGTGGATACTTGTCAGGACGGTTGCACCACCTGACATTTTGGGGGTTTGAGGAACCAAAACACAAAAAAACATGTTATATTTTAATAGTTCAAAGATGTGTTTAACTAACACAGGTTTCATAGAATAAAGAAATACATGTGATGAAATACTCAATTCATGATGGAAGGAAATATTGCACTCAGACACAAAAAAAGGGACGTCACGTCATTGACCCAACAAAACACAGCACGCACCCTTTCCAGTCGGTTCCAGTCCGATTTGTCCTCGGCGGCCTCCGTAGCCTGCGACATTGAGTGACGTAGCGCCCGAGGAGGAGTTCCTGCTAATCCAAACATCGACATTCAGCGCAATTTATCGATAAAAGAATCAGAAATACCTCCACAGATTTATTATCTACCAAGGATATGGCTGCTCAGAAGATAAACGAAGCTCATGAACATATAGCTAAAGCTGAAAAATGGTGAGTTCGAGTCAAAAATCTCGATTCTGTTTGATTTACTACAGATGGAGCTAACTGACGATAAACAGGCCACTGTGCTGTTTTATATTCAGGTTATTTCATCTAAATTAGGAATATAACACACCATTAACTCACTGTGTTGACCCGTGCTGTAATTAATTAGAATTTAAATGTCGTTGTGTAGATTTATCACTGATGTTTCTGTTTATTCTGCTTCTCTGAGTCGGTGTTAAACTGCTTGTCATGATGTTTTTGTAGCTTAAAAACCAGCCTGACCAAGTGGAAACCTGATTTTGACAGCGCTGCATCAGAATACGCCAAAGCAGGTACCAGTATATTTCAGTATAATCCCTTTATTTTACATTAAACTAGGGTCACCATATTCGAAATATATTCAGTCCCCCTCATTTTTAGGGGTTTTGCATGGGTCAGGGGTCTTTCTGTGCTTCTAACTCAGTTAAATAGATATTCTGAATTCCCCAGAAAAGAACACTTTACCTGGATATACTGAAAAATAGCCCAAAACACTCACAAACAGTTACTTTATACATAATATATTTATTATTTTAAAGCAATTCTCCTGAACAATATAATCAGTCACATACAAATATGGCATGCTCTAGTCTTTAATAGTTATTGACTCAAGTTCTGTAGGAACAAAAGTATTCAGATGTTTAACAAAATAAGAAATAATCATCCCTCTTAAGTCTGACACTTACACCTTAGTTAGGAAAAGTGAGGTAGAGAACCATTCTTCAAGATAACCTCCCAATTATCAGTTACGTAAATGTAGAAATAATGTCTCAAAATATTAAGAAAAAAGAGAGGTAGCCTATTCTTCAATGCTTTGTTGTGGTGATATGGGCTTGCAGATCGTTGGAACCATTATTAGCCACAGAGACATAAGTTCCAGCTTTGCAGACTGTACATTCTGCCTCCCATTTGTCACGACCCGGACGAAAACAGGGGAACTTTTTTCACATGTCATCAGTGAAATGACATTTATGTTTCGACATTTTCTTTCTCTTCGAGTGTTCTCTGGCAGTGTGTCTACCTGCCTGTCAGCCTGCGAGTGAGTGAGTGAGTGAGTGTGGAGCGCCTCTGTTCTGATTTGTGAATGAATGAATACATGTTCCGGGGTTCGGCTCAAACTCCACCTCTAAGAGCGTGTTTCTAAAGGAACCACTCAACATGAATGATAAATACACTGGTCAAGCTAGGCAAGATCAAAAACCCGGACATTTGAAGGATTTTATAAACCCCGACCGGACAGGCTCTTAAAAGAGGAGGTATGGTCACCCTAATTAAACCTACTCTCTGGTTTCTAACTACTTTTTGTTTTTCCCATTTTTTCAGCTGTTTGCTTCAAGAATGCGAAGCAGTACGAGCAGGCGAAGGATGCTTACCTGAAAGAAGCTGAATATCACACAGAAAACAAGACGTATCCTTTTCTCTACTCTTTCTGCACACTATGACACAGCTGTTTTTACATTTTCTATAATTTCTTTAACTCATCCTGCAGGCTTTTTCATGCTGCAAAGTAAGTATCTCATGTTATCACACTTTGTATGACAGAAATACACTCAAAAATCTCTTTTATTCTAACACTTTTCCTTTTTCCCTCAGGGCAATCGAACAAGCCGGCATGATGATGAAGGTGAAGTTCATTCCCCGTGTAAATAGTTGTTTATTATACATGTGTTCTGAGAATATAATTTTGTCATGTTTGCTCTCTAACAGGAACAAAAGAAGATGCCAGAGGCCATCCAGTATATTGAGAAAGCCTGTATGATGTACATGGAGAATGGGACTCCTGACACTGCTGCCATGGCTCTGGACCGGGCTGGAAAGTAAGAATACAAACTCAAGACTTAAACACTCGGAGTATCCCCCTGCCACAAATATAAAACAGCTGACAGGAGTTTTAATCCACAGACCAACGCAACTTGTCACTGCTCTCTCTTTGCACTAAGTTCAGATTTCTTATTGTACACATTGTATTTTTTCTGCCTGACCATATATTTTTTGTTTGTATTGTATTTTTCTGCCCTTATATCTGTGTTGCACGGTGTTGCACTGGTATCTCACTGAAAAACACTTTTCCTCACTGTTCACATGACAATAAACACTTAAACCAGCCATGAGGAGTTTCCAAAAAGCTGGCGTCAACACTAGTAATAAAGACTACTCTTCCCATAAGCCTTTGCTCCCCACTGTCACGATGAACGTGTGTTAGTTTCAGTTTTGGTTTGTTTAGGAAAAGTGAATGGACAGCAGAGCTTCAACAATTACGTAGTGCTGTTGTTGGCTTTGTCAGGGTTCATTATAACCAAAAGGGATGTTCTCTAAACATTAGATCTTGGTTTGGTTCTAACTAACATTTAGATAACTGTAATTTTTAAGTTCTGTGTCGCTAGGGAAGCAAACGCTATGAACTCAGTTTGTGCTGTAGTTTAGTAACTGGATTTAGTGACTCACAGCCCAGTGCTCTAAGACATGTTGTGTAACGTCAGTGAATCCTGGTTGTGTCCTACCAGTGCTCATCTACCAACTCCAACCTCACCAAGCAGAGCAAACGTAACCTGGCTCTTCATTTTATTGATAGACTCTCAGGTTTGAACAGATCACTGCAGAATAACTGCTGCATGTGGACAGGAATGAATATTATCACAAACATTTTAGCCTGTGTTTTAGCCTTTAGCTTTTGGCCCGTGCTCTATCACTCTCTTGTTTAGCTTTCTCCTGCTCTTCTGCCCCTTTTCTGTCAGACAGTCCGCTTCTCACTGCTAAATTTTGTTAGCCTGCGTGGTGTTGAGACTTTGCCGTGAATCAATTCCATCCTGCTCGGCCCGACCGGGTACTCAAGGAATAGTATTTTAGCAATGATAATCTTATTCTAAGTTGTAGATTACGATCTCAGAGATTTTTCTCACTAAGAAAGTCCTTACAGTCCCTTTTAAATATTTTCTTCACTTAAGAAAAATGACTGCATCTTTTGCATTCAGTCATCTTTGTGTTGAGGTCTCAGTCTCTTTTTTATCCTCTTGTAGTGTTATTATTTGGTACTGTGCTCTTTTAGCACGATAAAAAAAATCATGCCTCTAACCAGGATACTTTTGCATTGCATGCCGAACTCAGGGACAAATAAAGTTCACTCTTTGCATCTATTAAACCCTTTTCTTCCTGTTTTCTCAGACTCATCGAGCCCATAAACCTGGAGAAGGCTGTGGACCTGTACCAGAAAGCAGCTGGAGTATTTGAGGTGAACTGGAGCTCCCTCAAACTGATTTATTCATAATGGATGTTACTTGATTATCTTTCAATTCTGTTTTCTTTTGGTGCAGAATGAGGACCGTCTGCGTCAGGCTGTTGAACTCTTAGGAAAAGCCTCCAGACTTCTTGTGAGATTAAAACGGTAAAGGAAGAAGTTGAAGGAGACACTAAAACTTCTACTAATGAAGAGTAAAGGTTACTTCTGGGTTTATTCCTCACTCACCCGTCGTCCTCTCTCTCTCCTCAGGTTGGATGAAGCTGCTGTGGCTCTGCACAAAGAGAAAAACATGTATAAAGAAATCGAAAACTTCCCCATGTGCTTTAAGGTCTGTGATTTTTTTTTTGTATTTGAGCCATGATGTTTTTTTTTTAATTCAGAGTGATTCAAATTAAAAATGTCGTCTACACTTTTTAGAAAACAACAGCTCAAGTGCTGATTCACCTTCACCGAGGGGATTACGTCGCGGCTGATAAATGCGTCAGAGAAAGTTACAGGTGTGTTTCATCGCGCTCTGTCATCTCTGTGATGTGTCACCATCTGAAACTGCCTTAAAAAACCTGAAATTATGGGTCATTATGTAAGAATCTCTCCTCGTCTCTGTCAGTCTGCCCGGATACAGTGGGAGTGAAGATTGCGTTGCGATGGAGACACTACTGCAGGGCTACGACGAGCAGGACGAGGACCAGGTGTACCGGGTCTGCAACTCCCCTTTACTGAAGTACATGGATAATGACGTGAGTAATAACTGTTTATTTATGTTTGTAGTTGTGTCTGCTTTCTAGCAACATTAACTCTCTTCATTCATAATCTTATAAATCCATAATTTTAACACTTTCTCAGGGTTCACTCTGGATAGACTGCCAGCCTTTCACAAGAATTATTTTGAGCTTCATTTAAGTCGAAGGAGATTTTTTGAATCTAGTAAAACACAAATTACATATATGACATCTGACAAAAAGAAACCAGCCCTCAATCCCTCCCTCTCCTCATGTGCAACACCTAATGCACACATGAATTGCTTTTACTTATATGCATTGTCTTCAATTTTAAGGCACTTAGCTATCCACTATATTACAGACATAAACAAAGCCCCCTGACACCTATTAATACTATTTATAATTACTCAATATTTAACTTTGATATTTGGAACTGCAAGAAGTTGAAAGTGAAAGTTTTGAATTGAAATTGACTTTCTGTCTTATTGAAACTTTTATTTTCATTATTATTATCATCAGTTTTTTGTACATTTCAAGTTTTTCTATATGATAAAGCTAAAGTTGTTCCAAGGTAAAGTTGGAGTCTGGAATTACACTTAAGTTGCAGATGTGGGTTGATGAAGTGAGGGTGGTTTTTCTCATGAGTGAGAAAGTTTTTTTTGCATCAGTCAGTGCAGATATAGTTGAAGAAGTGATGGATTTGGTGGGGATATAAATTTTAGGGATACATAATTTTAGATTTTTGACTAATATCCAACACGCCAATGCCAATGTATATAGCTGATTCATTTTTCCACACACCTAATTACAGAGTTCATCATCCCTCCTCTGTATTGGAATTAGTGTACATTAACATGATGCATATACTGATCACATATATGCAAACAAACGTTCATTTTCTGTAATAAATAAAAATATATACTTACTTAATGCTCTACCTGAGTCAATCATAACAATATCTACTCCTCTTTGCAACTTGTTAAACTACTTCATTTAATATCTGCATTCTTGCACTACTCACTGTTGCACTATCGTATTTTAGCCTGTAAAGACTAGTCTAGTCTATTTCCTATTCTTTTGTGTTTATAGTTGTTGATAACACTCCTCATGCAAATATTTATTATTATTATTTTCCCTTTAATGCCTTACCACTACCTTGTATAAGAGAGCACAGTACACCACAACAAATTCCTTGTATGTTAAAGCATACCTGGCGAATAAAGTTGATTCTGATTCTGATATCTAGACAATTCAGTCCATTTCACTGGAATCATGTCGCACTGCACTTGACTTCTTCGCACCTAGGTTGGGCATTTAATCAAATGAGCATTATATCAGACCATCATATCGGTCAATAGCTGATAATTCATTTCTAAGCCACTATTGGCCAATGCTGACAACAGGTCAATATGTATGTATTGTGCATCCCTAATAAATATGGATATCATCGGCATAACCGTGAATATAGAAACCAGTATAATGTTACTGAGGGGGAGCATGTAGAGAATGAAAAGGAGAGGACCAAGCAATGAGCCCTGGGGAACACCATGTGACAGTGGCGAAAGGGCAGTTAGTAATAGGGCTGAACGATATGGACAAAATTTCCAATCTCGCTATTAATGCCAGATATCTAGATATCAGTACGATACAATATGACTCTAGGTTTAGTGAAAACTAATCATTTTCAGAAAATAAAAGCATGATTTTATAACAGGATGTGGAAAGTGGGGTTAATTGATTAGAGCTCACTGTCAGTCATCAACATCAACAGAAAATCACCAATTATCATGCGACTGTCTGAATTTTACATGCAGGGTGAGCTGGGAAAAATCTACATTATTGATATCTCGATACTGGGATATTGATATCTTGAATTTTCATATCTTGATATCGATACAATAACATAAACATTCAACGTCGAAAGGAAGATCCTCATCATGGTTTACCGCTCATTGATAGAATCCATTCTCACCTTCAACATCACATCCTGGTACAACCTTCTCTCCAGTAAACAAAAAACAAAACTTTCACGAATCACAGCTCAAGCCAGCAAGATAACCGGTTCAGCCCAAACTCCACTATCCCATCTGTATGAACGCTCTGTGATCAGGAAAGCCACCCTGATCACAGAGGACCGGTCCCATCCCCTCCATCAGTCCTTCAGTCTCCTCCCATCAGGCAGGAGATACAAGGTCCCACTGGCCAGGAAAACAGTATATAAAAAATCATTCATCCCAACGGCAATCACAGCCCTCAACAGCAAAAGTACCATAACCCAGTAATTTTAGTAGTANTTTTTCTTATTTTGGTTCCCCAGTATGCCAAGTTGGCCATTTCCCTGCGGGTACCTGGAGGAGGAGGAAAGAAGAAGAAGGCTGCAGCTCCACAGGGTGGCGCTGGTGGAGCACCGGCTCCTGCCGAGGAGGAGGACGACTACGAGGGAGGACTGTGTTAGCCTGAGCGGAGCGCCGACTCTCACCACCAAGACACCATCTGTGCAAACCGTTACAAACCCAGATGTTTGGCTGTTTTGATCTGTCATTGTGAAAATTAAAGAGATAACTTATACAAAAAAAAAACAGTTACTGTAGGTGTTGCAGAAGAGTCAGCCTTTTAATTTGTGTTTTTATTTGAGGTGGATCCTCGATGTAATGACAAATCTTCGATGTTCAATTATGTATGAAAGCCTGTTGTTTGTAAATGCTCTATTATTTCTAGTCTCTGTGAAGCTGTACATTTTGCTGTTATTGTCTGTGAGTAGAGTCTATAAAGAAACAGGTATGTTAAAATCAGAAACTAAATATATATATCTAAGAAGTTATTGTATAGGTGTTTATTTGTACAGAGTTAATTTAATCAGTATTCAACGCTCGGCCTCTTGAAATATAACTGGAAAAATATGCAATCAGCTTGTAAATGCATGTTTAATAAAAACACTCCAAGGTAATCTGACTCAAAGCTATAAAATGATTGGCAATAACATCAGCTTTAACACTAAATTAAACAGCAGAACTCTTGATTTCAGACTGTTTCCATTTGTCTACCTCTGGGTTTGTTCATTGTCACCTCGAAATAATCTCCGCTGTGTGTTTGTTTCCAGCCTTCACGGTTTTATCTTCACATTTAAGTGACTAAACTGATTAAAGGGAAGTTAAAGTTTTGAATGCTGATTTGGTGTATTTGTGATTTACTCTCTGCTCATAAATACTCCACCTGGTAAGATAACACGCCAATAAATATCACGTCACTAAAGGATTGAAAGGGATTGTTTACATTTTTTTTTTTAATTGTGCTGTTGCCCACTTCCTATCTATTCCTCGAAGCATATCTTCAAATATTACACCTGCATCAATAAACATTTCCATTATGTGGCATCTTCTTGTCTCTATGCAGTTTTTCCATAACAGCTAAGAAAACAGTCTGTAGATGTTTAATGATCACAGCTTCCAAGAGGAAAGTTTATCTAAGAGGAGGCTAATGTTAGCTCCCTGCTAACTGATATCTAATGTACTCAACGTTTACTGTTCTAAATGGGTCTGATTATATACATTTATATAAGAGAAATGTAAAACTTTACACATTTGATGAGGCAGGTCAATTGACTGACTGAACTAGTTAATCACTGTGAGTTAATGGGTTCCTGTCTTTTAGCTATGCTAAGCTAACCGTCAGTTGGGAAAAGCTAACTAACGGCCGAAACATACTTATAACGTTTAACGTTTGAAGAAGCTACACTAACGGCCTTAAGAAGCAAAATAAGGGCGGGAAAAGGCTAACTAACGCCCGAAAGATACTTTTTACGTTGTTTTTTTTTTTTATTTATTTTTTTCAACGTTTGAAGAAGCTACACTAACGGCCTTAAGAAGAAAACTAAGGGCGGAAAAAGCTAACAAACGCCCGAAAGATACTTTTTACGTTTTGCTTTTTTTAAAACGTTTGAAGAAGCTACACCAACATCTTTAAGAAGCAAACTAAGGGCAGGAAAAGGCTAACTAACGCCCGAAAGACACTTTTTACGTTTTTTTTTTTTTTTTTAAGTTTGAAGAAGCTACACTAACGGCTTTTAGAAGTAGTCAATCACTGTGAGTTAATGGGTTCTTGTCTTTTAGCTATGCTAGGCTAACCGTCAGTTGGGAAAAACTAACTAACGGCCGAAACATACTTATAACGATTAACGTTTGAAAAAGCTACACTAACGGCTTTAAGAAGCAAACTAAGGGCGGGAAAAGGCTAACTAGCGGCCGAAAGATACATTTTAGGTTTGTTTTTTTTAACGTTTGAAGAAGCTACACCAACGGCCTTAAGAAGCAAACTAAGGGTGGATAAAGCTAACTAACGCCCGAAAGATACTATTGACGGTTTTTTTTTTTAAACGTTTGAAGAAGCTACACCAACATCTTTAAGAAGCAAACTAAGGGCAGGAAAAGACTAACTAACGCCCGAAAGATACTTTTTACGTTTTTTTTTTTTTTTCATAAGTTTGAAGAAACTACACTTACGGCTTTAAGAAGTAGTTAATCACTGAGTTAATGGGTTCCTGTCTTTTAGCTATGCTAAGCTAACTGTCAGTTGGGAAAAGCTAACTATCGGCCGAAAGATACTTTTACCGTTTAACGTTTGAAGAAGCTACACTAACGGCTTTAAGAAGCAAACTAAGGACAGGAAAAGGCTAACTAACGGCCGAAAGATACTTTTACGTTTTTTTTTTTTTAAACGTTTGAAGAAGCTACACTAACGGCCTTAAGAAGCAAACTAAGGGCGGGAAAAGGCTAACTAACGCCAAAAAGAAGCTAGCTGGTGGCTGGAAGAAAGGAGCTAAACAACAGCTGTGTAAAGCTAACTTAAAGCTAGCTAAGAGCTAGAGGAAGCAAAGCTAACAGTTGAAAGAAGCTAACAGACAATAATAAGGAACTAACTTAAAGCTTGAAAATACTAACTAATGTCTAGAAGCTAACCAAAGATTGTGAAAAGCTAACTTACAGATGGAAAAAAAAATCACAAATTAAAGATGCTAAATGAGAGCTGGTAGTAATTAACTGGAAGCTGAAAGAAGCCAGACAATGTGTGGAAAAAGCTTACTAATGAGTGGAAAAAAGAAGTTACCTTGTGGCTAGAAACTAACTTTTATCTGGAAGAAGCTAACTTGCGACTTGAGGACACCAACTTACCGCTAGAAGGAGTTTATTGACAACTGGAAGAAAGAATTAAACTTCAACTTGAAACTAGTTTCTGAAAGATGCTAATTAACAGCTGAAAAAAGTAACCTAACTAACAATACAGAAAAGCTAACTTATGATAGTCAGGAGTTGGCTAACTAATAATTGTAATTGCAAGAACCTAACTTTCAGCAGGGAGAAGTAAAGTTTACCAACAATAGAACGAAGGTAATTCATGATAGTTTGAAGTTAACGAACAGCTTGAAGAAGCAAACAAAGACTTGGAAAAGCTAACTAGACACTTGAAACTAGCCTATATCTAGAAGAAGCTAAATAACAGCTGAAGGAAGATGCTAACTAGTGGCGGGAAGAAAAGTTAACTTAAGCTTAAAACTACTTTCTGACAGAAGCTGATGATTGTAAGAAGCTAACTGTCAGCTGGAAGAAGTAAAATGTACTACAAATGGTCACAAACTAACCAACAATGGTCAGAAGTTTATTTACAGCTAGAGGAAGCAAACGAAGAGTTGAAAGAAGCGAACTTAAGGCTCAAAGAAATTAACAGCAACAAGTAATTTGTGGAAGAAGCTAACTTATGACTGGAAGATGTAAACTACTATACGGAAGAAGCAAACAAAAGGTTGGAAGATCACTAATGACGAAAAGAAGCGAATTAATTGCTGGATGAAGTCGACTTAGGACTTAAAGTAGTCAACTAACGGCGGTTAGAAGCTGACTAACAAACAACATCCTGCTAAAAGTCAGTTATCAACAGGATGCGTTAGAGTGACCTAATTCTGGTTGAATCTTTCCAAAATGGCGTTTACTGGCTTTTCCACATGTACTTGTCTTCTTTCAAGTGTCATCTATGTTTATGGCCTTCAGAGTTATATTGCTGCCCTCTTCTGGTCTGGTGGGGTATTGCGATTACTTTTTTTTTTTTTTTCTCCAGACATCACTGACCTGATTTGGATAATTATCTTTGATTAATCTGGAATGTTTACATGAAAAAGACACATTACTTCATTGGTTTTTTTATGTTCATGTGTGAGCTGTTTACATGCATTATGCCCGAAAATAAAATGCAAGCGTGACAAAGCAGAACTCCACACCTTTCTGTACGTTTTATTTGCAGATGTCTGGACCTGTCTTTTACCACATTGCCTTAACATACAAGTACAATTTCACATTTCATTCCACCCTGTCCTGTCCCCGTACTCTTTGTATGTACATGTAATGAAAATCATGACAATAATGAAGTTTTTCTATCATGCTACAAGTCCTCTAATGCATAGTTTGGACAGAAGGGCTTCGTGGTTCAGCCCTTCATTTGAAGAATCTTTTTTTCTGTGTGTTTCTCCCGTGGTGACTGAAAGCACGGCTGTGTTCATAACGTTAAAAACAGCGAGAGGTTCTCAGGTGATGTGTGCGAGAGTCTTCCATCTTGTGCATGTTACCCTGATTAAGAAGCAGCCCTCCGCTGGCGTCGACCCAGCCAACCTGTAGAAGATTCAGACCTCGGACAGTTGGCAAAATATTCTCAACCTCTGTGGGTAAAACAGTCCACTTTCTTATTACAGCCTGTGCAGTACACATACTCAGAATCAGTCCTTCTGAACAATATCCACATTAAATTTCATGCCATTTAAATAGTTTCTTCTTTTCTACAATCTCTTTTACATCCATCCAAGCCTACATGTCGTAACATATAACTCATACACTGAATATCTGTGAAAACAGCTCTTCCTGAGAAAGATATGTAGTCGATAAGAGTTCATCTCATACAAACAAAATAAGGCAAGTAAAGCTTGTCTGACAGTGTTTGAAAAACAAAGCTGTTTCATGTCTTTCCGTCCACTTCCTTTGGAAAACTTCAGAGGAGTGAAAGCGTGTTATTGCACAGTCCCACAGTCTAAACGTTCCAGTTGGGGAGAGATTGTGCTTGTGTGGTCGTCACTGCGCACGTCTTTGTAGATGGGAAGCCCTTAGAGATTAAAGCTGCAGCCAGTTTGAGCTTCTCTTTGCCTATGTGAAAATAATTGAAAGAGAAATGAGGAGTGTAAAAACCTTTCTGTATATAAGGGAGAGGGCTTGTACGATTTAGTAAAACTGTCCAAAAAGGTTTATGAGTCTGCAGCCGAGCACCAGCTGCTTCTTTAATCCACTGGATGCAAACGAAGCCACCTTTCGCCAGATAAATGCGGCGAGTTTCTTGATAATACAATTGCATTTGTGGTTGTTTCTCATCAGTAAAGGGTAGAAAATGCCAGTTTAAAACTCAAAAAAGTGTGCAGAGGATGTCTCACTGAAAAGGACGCTGTTAGTCCCCAGCTGCTCCTTCAGCAGGTGAACAAAGCTCCTGAATCCAAGAGCTCGTCTTCGTTTTTTTGTTTGTAAATTTCCCATTCGGCTCTCACTCAGTTTTCTCCCGCGTCCACTTGATCATAGTCTCTGGCGAGCGGTAAAGGAAGATGAGTTTGGCGTACATGTCCTCCTCCAGGTCCAGCTCNTGAACAATATCCACATTAAATTTCATGCCATTTAAATAGTTTCTTCTTTTCTACAATCTCTTTTACATCCATCCAAGCCTACATGTCGTAACATATAACTCATACACTGAATATCTGTGAAAACAGCTCTTCCTGAGAAAGATATGTAGTCGATAAGAGTTCATCTCATACAAACAAAATAAGGCAAGTAAAGCTTGTCTGATAGTGTTTGAAAAACAAAGCTGTTTCATGTCTTTCCGTCCACTTCCTTTGGAAAACTTCAGAGGAGTGAAAGCGTGTTATTGCACAGTCCCACAGTCTAAACGTTCCAGTTGGGGAGAGATTGTGCTTGTGTGGTCGTCACTGTGCACGTCTTTGTAGATGGGAAGCCCTTAGAGATTAAAGCTGCAGCCAGTTTGAGCTTCTCTTTGCCTATGTGAAAATAATTGAAAGAGAAATGAGGAGTGTAAAAACCTTTCTGTATATAAGGGAGAGGGCTTGTACGATTTAGTAAAACTGTCCAAAAAGGTTTATGAGTCTGCAGCCGAGCACCAGCTGCTTCTTTAATCCACTGGATGCAAACGAAGCCACCTTTCGCCAGATAAATGCGGCGAGTTTCTTGATAATACAATTGCATTTGTGGTTGTTTCTCATCAGTAAAGGGTAGAAAATGCCAGTTTAAAACTCAAAAAAGTGTGCAGAGGATGTCTCACTGAAAAGGACGCTGTTAGTCCCCAGCTGCTCCTTCAGCAGGTGAACAAAGCTCCTGAATCCAAGAGCTCGTCTTCGTTTTTTTGTTTGTAAATTTCCCATTCGGCTCTCACTCAGTTTTCTCCCGCGTCCACTTGATCATAGTCTCTGGCGAGCGGTAAAGGAAGATGAGTTTGGCGTACATGTCCTCCTCCAGGTCCAGCTCGCCCGTCTCTCGAACCAGGAAGATGTCGGTGCACAGCTTGAGGATTCGGTCCACGTTGGGAAGCTCCTCGAACATGATGGTGTGGGAAATCCCGCTGAAGAACTCGCGTACAAACTTACCGATGACCAGAACCACGGAGGCGTACAGGCCCATGATCCTGGACAGGAAGAGAGGCCAGAAGTTAAAACTCAAAACTTAAAAGGCATAAACCAGATAAGGTGTAACTTAAAGAGGGGTATTCTGCTTTAAAAAGGGGGTATTCTGCTTTCCCATGTTGTTAACAAAGATATTAAGAAACAATCCTGGATGTTAACGCTAAAGTCGTGTAGACTTTCAAACCTCTATCTGTCTATAAACTGATCAAAACACTGTTCTAAAAATAGCAAGAGATCTTAGCAAAACTTGGTAAAATGATGACATCATCGGATAGGGATCTCTCGGGTCTCAAATACCAATGTCTGCACATAGATACATCCCCAAAACAGGCCTTCAGAAGACTGACCAATCAGAGTGAAAGGGGTTTGTGGAGTGATGAGCCTTAAAGAGACAGTAGCCAAAACAAAGGGTGAAATAAGAGTTTTCTAAAACACCAGTGAACGGGGAAAAAAAAGATTTTATGGAGCTGTGAATCATGTAAAACTACTGTGGGTGCACCAGGGGGAGAGTTGAAAAACAAAAAACAAATAATACTCCCTCTTTAAAGGGAACCCCGACTGTACGGACAAACAGGCATGAATGTGCTTAAATGTTTGTCTCAAACTACAATTTGTTGTGAAAAGACATAACGAATTTTTTTCTTTAAAAAAGACACAGTTTAAAACACAGTTTCTATCCTTCGGGTGCAGCCATTGTTTTACTGTCGCAATGCATTCTGGGTTATTGACGTAGATTGGTTGCTTGGTGCTGAGCATCTGGATTTGGCCGTTTACTCACTACTAGTCGCCGTAAGTCACGAGGTTTGAGGAGGGAAAAAAACATAATAATGCCACATGTGGCTGCTTTTGGGTGCACTTTTCAGTCCAAAGGAAACAAGGAGACTGATGTTAGTCTGCACAGCTTCCCAAAAGACAAGAAAAGAA